>JAJOZX010001584.1:45000-47500 GCA_023014485.1 Bathynomus jamesi | reverse complement strand
CACTTTAAGTGTAAATTAAAAATGGCTTGAAAAGAGAACGAACGTAATTATGACTAAAAACAGTGGTATTAATAAATTTACGTAGTTACACCGTCACCGAACGAAAATGGCTGATTACAAAGTAATTGAAGCACGAGTGAAATTAGAAAATTAATCAAATTACTCGTGATCAAAAGAGGGCATACAAAGAGGGCATATGGGATATTCTCTAAGTTGAAGACAGAGTATACTGTACAATAAATCTGAAACAAGAATAAAAAAACTCGGAGAAAAGCCGATAAAAGAAAGAAATACAAAGCCAGTACGGATAGAATATATTCCAGAAACCCAAAGAAGAAAGCGAAGCAAAATCTGAGGAAGATCAAAATGCAATTTCAGTAAAAAGGACGAATTCTAAAATGCGTATAAAAAGTGCAGAATGAGCTCAAAGAAACGAAGAAATAAAACTTTAAAATAAAGAAACCAACCTGAGACAAAATTTTCTTCGTAAATACATAAATAAACAATATGCAACGATAGAACATAAAAAAAATACCTCAAAAGATTTATTTTACGTATGGATATAAATAAGTAAATAAATGACAAAACCAAATGTAAAGGAAATACTGATCCATCAAAGGAAACAAAGTTGTTGAATCCAAAAATGATCATAGGAAACGAGTGAAATCATTAATGAACAATTTAACTCGAAGCGTATTATTTTTTATAGATACTCTACTCAGGAATCAAGAACTTATACGAACAAAAACGTATTATAATATGAGAGTAATTTTTTAGAATAACATTTAGTAAGTGTACTATTCCGTGTACTGATAAAATGGAATGAGAAGTTTTAAAAACAAAAAGAAGTCATACCTTTCAACCTTTTCTTTCAAGTTTTACGTGCGATGATTCCTCATTTCACGGAGGTCAGACTTGTTGCCTTTCTTCTTGAGTTGACCTGGTGAAGTAAAGGGAGAGAGATGTTTCTTGCGCTCTCCACTTCACGTATACCAGGCTCATCTAGTACTGTTCTGAGCCAGGTGTCCAAGTCTTTTTTTTTTTTTTTAAGACTTCTACAACTGCACCAGTTGTGTTCCGTAGTTCCTTGGGCAGCTGGTTGAACAGTCTTGGCCCTCTGACAACAAAGCTATTTTCCTTCAGGGTTGAGGATGTCTAGTCTTTATATAGTTTGGGAACACGATACATTCTTCCTTTCCTGTTTCCCACTGTTGTTTGAATTGTTATGGACAAGGTTCTCTATTTTTTCCATGTGTAAATAATGGTGTACCTCTCTCCTCTTCTTTCCAGCGAGTATAAATTTAATTCGCGTAACTTTTCCCAGTAATTTAGTTCTTTTCATCCATGATCTTGGCTGTGAAATTTCTCTAAATCCATTCTAAATGACTAATGTCTTCGTTTTTATACGAGGACTTAAGACTGAAAATACTTTAACTTAGGTATGATAAATAAATCATTATACATATTTTGGAGGATATCATCGGCTATAAACTTGACCATGCATTCCTTGAAATGTGTAAACATCGTTCTCATTTACAAAGGCGTGGAAACGTATCGTGGGGTCGCAAACAACCACCATCCAAGAACATCCATCTCACAACTGTTTTGAATGCTTTGAGAGAAAAGAAATACAATTGCTCTGTTATAAAAAAGAGGTTATTTAACCACAACCAGCAGCAAGGAAATGAAAAATTTATATTGATCGCCGAGAGAAAATTATAGAAACTTTCCACCGAAAATATCAATATAATTTAAACGAGTTTTATTAGTCTTTGAAAAATGTAATCACGAAGTAACTGCCATTTGTTCTTGAGGACAATCATCGTTGTTTCTATTTACTTTTGGTAACCCTCTGTATAATCAAAAAAAGAAACATGAATAGTACGTGTAAAACTTCGATTAAAAATCTTTTTTAATCAAAGATTACTTATACTCGTAGAGGTCCGGTTTAGATAGCTCGTGATTTTTTTCACTTCGCGATAACCTTGCATGTGTGGCATTGAAGAAACTCTTTATTTTTACAGCGAGGATTTCAATTGACGTTTTAGGGTTTAGCTGACTGATATAACAACATAAATATTACGTTGTAAATTTAACACGCAATACGGGACACCTCATCCGTCATCTCGTATGTTGTTATCAAGGTTCAATTTAAAAAGATTTAACGTTTGAAAACACTTTCACATCTCGAACAAAAGTAAGTGAATTTAAGTGCTTCCCTTCATTAAGTGATACACGCATGAAATGAGTTACAATAACAGCCTTTTCCATTTATCGTCATCTCGCGAATCAAAGTTATATATATATATGTGATAAATAAAACCACGAAGGAAAGGAAACACAAAAAGGTGCTCAAGCGCTTTCGTCTAATGACATCCTCAGGAACACTGAAGTACATAAAAGGTTACGGCCTATATATAGGTTACAGAAAGAAAAAAAAATAATAAATAAATAACATACATACACACAAACATATATTTATATATATATATTATATATA
>JAJOZX010001584.1:0-40000 GCA_023014485.1 Bathynomus jamesi | reverse complement strand
TTTCTGGGTTTCATTAGCAGATTTTTTATTATATTTCGATTGGTTGTACATAAATTATAATGATAGGCTTATTTTAAATAAGTGTTTAAGTAAGTTTACGGGCTTTTTGCTTTGCTTCGCTTCGCGCTAAAATAGGATTACGTTACATTTTAAGGGACAATCGAAAAATAATCTTAAACATATTAATTTGTCAGATTATAGACTGGCCGTATAGGATTGTTAGACTTCAAAATAAGCTAAATTCGTTTAACTGAAATAGAGAAATTGTGTGAAATTTTCTATAAATTTTTGTTGGATTTTTTTATATATTCATTAATTATACACTTACATATTAACTTATACGTATATATTAGTTATATATATAATTTTATATATTTATACTCAAAGTTTGGTAGGTAGGCTGATTATCTATTTTTTTCTCTCCATTTCTTTCGTTCATTTTCATGACAATTCCGACATATTTGGTAAAATGGCTATTGTATTGTACTGAAGGATTTCTTGTAGGCCTATCGTTAAATATTGTTCGGAGATTAACCGTTACTACGGTATATGTCTATTGAGTAGTAAATTCTTAGTTATTTAACAAAATTTTAATTGGTTTAACATAAATAATCATAGGATTTTTTTTTATAAGCACAAATGTTATGCATTACGAAATTTGGATATTATTATAATTTTTTAAGAATTACAAAAATTTGTGCAGAAAATTCTTTTCATAGCCTATATTTACGTTTTATAAATGCATTCAGTTATTTTTATAGGTAGGCCGATTTTTATTTATTTCTTTTTTCCAGTTCAATGACAATGGTAAAATTTTATTTGGAATTTATTGTATTACAAAAGATGTTTTGATTTGATATTTTAATTTGGGTATTAGAAATGAAAAATATCCTTTTTTTTTAGTTCGAGCGTTTGCATGGAAAAAATTACAAAATTGTCAGGATATAATGCAGTTTCATTCGGTTAGGGATATTTGTATAGAGGTTCGCTTACAAACAAAGCGACCGCTCTTAATTATGCAATGTTTTGTTTTTGTTTACAGTAGGTTGTGTGTATTTTTGAGTGCATATTATCTATTCTTCTTTAGTATAACGATGCAACTTTGTAGTTTCACTTGGAAACGATAAATTACTGAGATTTTTGTGATTTGCAAACCATACTGGGGTTTCTGTTGAAGGAGAGAGTTGTATCTCAGATGTAATTTGTGAATTGCGATTTGATTCCTATGAAATTTAGCGTTTCAAGTTGGAATTACTGTATTAAAATAATTTTTGGTAGTAATATTTAAATTTTTTTTACTTTTTAATAACTGTTTTGGAAAATTATTATTGTTTAAACCTTCAGTCGGGGTTAACTAATGCATTTGAAACATTGGCTCGAGTGTTCTCTCGGAAATGGAGCCTTCTAGATAGCCAGTAACGTTTTTGTGGCGTCTTTGTGTGCTCCTCCTCAAAGGGCAAGAGGGTTCATGATTGTCAGAGAATGGATGACATGAAGTTTCTGGGGTTCATTTTTGTCTTTTGTATTTAAAAGTATTGATGTGATTTCTGACGATAGTTTGAACAATAATGGTTCTTAAATTATACTAACAGTTACTATGTATGGGCGCTTTTATATTTATACTGTACAATTTTGTTTCGTACGTTTTATGACTTTTTTTTATCTTCTCCGCCGTAACTGCCATAAGTGACCTTATTGGTAGCTAGATTTGATTAAATTTTTGCGAAATTTTGAGATGTGTAATTTTTTTTCCGTGAATTTGGCCAGAGCAAATGTGTAGTTAGTATTTCGAAGTGAACTGTCGAGAAAATTCGATAAATTAAATATGAAATGATAAGCAGTACAGAAACACGTTTCGAATAAACTTTTTTTTTCAAAATTTCAAAGGCTCGGTTTGGAGGCAACCAAGTTGAATCCGAGTTCCATCCAGTGAGTTTAGTCGACCGGATAGGTGATCGATCACCAGTGATGAGAGAGAAGAGAAACCAACTGCGCAGGGACTTGGCGCAGGGTGGTTTCGGAAGAGAAGAGATAGAAGAGAGGAACCGAATGCGCAGGGACTTGGCGCAGAACAGTTTCGGAAGAGAAGAGAAATTTACGTGTGCAGGGTTTTGGCACACGAAAGTTTCGATCGAAGATGGTCTACTGGTATTTTTCGGGCAGTAGCTGGTCACGCTGCTCGAATGCTTCGCTAAATATGTGTTTTAGCACGCGGTAGGCAAGCCACGTGAGCTTGAACTGGTGTCTAAGACTGTACTGTCCATACAGACATACAGTAAGTTCGTTGGGAAACGGCCTACGGCGGAGTGATCGTTTGATTGTTGCCAGTAGAAGAGTCTTTCAGCTGGACGTAGGAAGAGCAGCGTTCACCGACAAAAGTGGAGATGAGACAAGGCGAGTTTCTTCATCGACTTCTAGAATTGCAAATTCCGTCCAATTCCGGCGCGTTGTCCCGCTTTCAGATATCTCCCCCCTGATCCTTTTAGAATTGGACGTCTCTTATTTATTTTTTTCGCCATTTGGAGATAGAGCGGAACCATATAGCGTGCTGCCCTGTTGCATGTTGATTGATGCAATCCCTTGCATTCTAGCGAAGTGAGCAGGAGAGCTGCGATTGAAAATTATCTAAACAACGTCCAGCAAATTAATGTACTGATTATTATGTAATGAAATTATAAGTGAAAGGGTGCGATTATTGCCCATATTTGTTGTATTTTTCGTGAAGTAGTATGTGCGCTCTTGGTCAGTATTTTATGTAAACTTTTTCTTATTTTTTCTATGTCGCCCTGATAGTAACTGTATAACTATACAATAATTGTTTCAAATGTAAAGCGATCTTTGATGAGAAATCGCCGGAATAGATTGTGAACTTGAGATTTGTGTAGCCACTGTAAGAAAATTTTCCGTTATTTTTTTTTTGCCATGTATAGATTAGTTACAGGTTGTAATTTAATTATTAGTGTGAAATGTTATTTTATGCAAATGTGAAAATTATAAAGGTTTCGGTTTTAATATGATACAAAATATATGTGTGGAATTTGTCATTCTAATTATTTCTTGTCTATCAACTTTGAAATTGTTAAAGAAAAAGAAAAAAAAAAAATTGCAAAATATATAAATTTGTTGAATAAATTTATTAAAATTGTTAAACGATATTAAGTTTTCCTAATGAAAAACTTATTTTCAAGGGAGTGATGCGAGTGTAGTAATGCCTAGTTAAGAATATGAATTTTTGTTTAATTAAGATAATGTTTAATGTAAATCATTTACTAATAATTATGGAATTACGAAAAAGTATGTTTGTTAGATTTAATTGTTTAAAATGGGTAGAGTTGGCAATCCTGAACAGAGGCCCACAGAGCAGACTACCCCCACAAGGGAGTGAGTCTTCTAGGCAACGCGTTACGCGTAAGGTTGGCGTCATGTAACGTAAAGTTTAATTAATTGTTTGTGTTCCTCTCCGACGTAAAATGTTATCGTAAAATTCCGTACTCGCACCCCCCTAAATTACTTAAACCATTTTCGGAGTTAAATAAATAATAAAAAGTGTTAAAAGAGTGTTAATAAAACCCCCCTTTGTTTTGTAACGACTTTCAGAGTCTCGGCGTGGCTACCATGAATATAATTGTAAAGTAGTGTTGAAATGAGTAAAGAGAGTGTAAAGATAAATGAAATAGCGAGTAGAAAGAAGCGTAAATAATGAAGAAAGTAAATAATAAAAGGCGTTCACTATATCTTTCATGAGAGAGGTTTAAAACAAAAACAAACAAAGAAAGCAAAAAACAAACATACATACATTCCCTGACGAGATGGTGAGTTGCGTAGGAAAAAAATTTCATGGCTTTCTTTACGCAGCGTTCCGGCGCGTTCAGTTTCGTGGGTCCCGTTAGTTTTAGCTTTCTGGAAGCGTTCGTGCAGAAGATGTATTTCTAATTCATCAGGTTTCTGCGGATATATATATATATATATATATATATATATATACTAATAAATGAAAACAACGTATATAGTATTAAATATATAAGAAGAACTGTAGTGTCTTACAAATAGCAAAGATTTCTTTAGCACCAACCGTGGCCTTATGGCCACATGAGCTTGACAAAGGAACCTTACAATCTGAATGATTATTTTGGCTTAAATAGGAAAAACCTTAAAATAAAATTCCATAACTCAGGTATGAAAGGGTTAATAGTTACCCGAAAGCCAGCCTATTCTAATATAACTATACGAAGATGTGTAAGGGATAAAAAATACAGCAGAGATTGGGTACGCCAATATCTTCGCAGGCCTTAAAAACAACTTTCTGCCAACTTTGTGTAGATTCATCGTTTCGGCTTAATATATTGATACCGATACCACACAAAATAAAATTAGAATAAATACAGTTTACTCATAACAAAAATTTGTTTTGTTCTAATATTTGTATTACGAAATAGATCCAGAAAATATTAACTAAATTCATTTAAATTTCATTTACCTAATTTTAGGGAAGGCTTATGTATTTCAACCCATTCGTATAGTAACAAGGTAACAATCATCATGATCAGCAAATATTATCATTATTATCATAGCTAATTTTATATATATATACAGGGTGTCCGAGAATTATCTGTACAATTTTTGGCTGTTATTAAAAGTCAACCATGAAGTGTAGAAATTCCAGTGTTGTCCCATTTTACAGAGAATCTCATTAAGTTTTTTCTGATACCACGTTTTGACAAGTTTTTTAGAAATGTACGCGGGTGACAGACATTGATGATTTAAAAGCAAGAATCACAGCTGCTATTGAGCGAATTGATGTGGATATGCTGCAGCGTACAATTTAGGGTGTGTCAATTTGGGAGGTGAAAATTAATTTTTGCCAATTCCTTCACTGAGGGGTTTTAAAAATATGTTTTTGGATGTGAAGAATTCAAATCTGCTATTATTTTTGTGATTGCTCAACATTTAGCTTGGTAAATCTACGTTTGATTAAAAAGCACATAAATTGCTCTCGGAAAACAACATTTATTAATTTTAGCTTCTCAAAATGTCAGGTAATGCTATAAAAATTTTAGTTTCTCTGCATAAAACATATCCCAGTAATCATAAAACATATCCTTGTAATCATAAAACAACATTAGAAAGTAATGACATCAGTAAAAAAAAATATTTAAACAACAAGTTTCATCAAGTCTTGCTTTGATTCGTTCTTGGACATCAGCCGCCGACTTGCTTCTTGGCCTCTGATATAGCCCTCACGTTTCTCATGTGTATACACCCTGCCTGCTGCCTCTGTGACTTGTTTCACACACCTCTCTATTGACTGAGCATGACAGGGCCACTGTGGAACTTGCATAGGCTTGTCAAAGAACTTCTTTACTTCCGCTGTAGTCAGTTTACATGTCAAAGGAGGTTCAAATACCCCGTCAGACCAGTCTGTCAGCTCCAACACGGAAGAAGCACTGGGGTTGATGGAAGGTGTCTTCCTGGGACGTACAGAAAGATATCCAAGTGTGTCATCATCTCCACCCATCATGTCAACAATCTTTTGGACACCAGCTCTCCTCTCCTCACTGTCATCTGAGCACAAGAGTGTCTGGATTATCATTTCGCTGACTGCATACCATGCTGAGCGCTTGATGGTTGGGAAAACAGCATCCACTACAGCCTTCTTTTTCAGCCTAACTAGCCGCAGCTGAAACAAGATGTGGCGTGGGCCTTCCACCCAAAAGTGTTTTACTTTGATGTTGAACCAACACACTAACAATGTATTCCACTATCAGTCTTAAGTTGTTGAAGGTTTTGCCTTTAAGACCATGTTTTGAAACCCATATGCGACAAAGCCTGTTTGCTGTTGTCAACCACCTTGAATGGCTCACTGGACCAATTTCAAGAAGGGCCAGATCTGTGGGAAGTTCTCCTGTCCTTATGGCCTGTGTGATTCTATACCCGTACGCTTGATCAGTAGAGAGATCCTTTACGACATTGTCACTCAGTGAAGTAAGAGGCTCTCCAATTGAGAGTTTGGTGAATGAAGGATCAATTTCAAGTTCGGTTGCAGTGTCTAGCATCTTGCCAATGTTACCTGTCCACTTGTTGTTAGACAAGGTCTTCCCATCCAGTGCTGTGATCAAGTGTCGCAGGGGTAACTCGTTAGTGTGGAGGGCACAAACCAACCAGATCAGCTTACGGCAAAGCTTGACCTCTACCCAATGCATGGAACCACCTTCCCAGCCAGTGTTAACATTTGTAGAATCACCTCCAATGGCCTGCAGGCTTTTATCAATGCCCTTCTTCTTCATGAAATCTACAAGATTATCAGCAATAACTTCAGCAGGTTTTTTTCTCGTTGAGCCTTTCTCAGGAGTGAAATGGTAGAGATATCTTCCACCTGGCTCACTGCACACAGAATAATGCTCTACTTTGATGATGCTGGGGAACTGACGATCTGAATTGTCTGCTTTCAGCATAACTTTAGTTGTATCTTGATGGCCGTCAAAGAAGATGCAGTCAATTTCACCCTTCTTACAAAGATCATCAAATTCCTGATCCAGGGATCTCATAACTTTTTCTTGGGCCCTCTTGACTTTATTGTGATCAACTACAAGTCTCTTGTCTTCTTCAGTGATCAAGCCAGCATCCATAAAGGCAGCAGTGGTGATGGCAGCTGTGGCACGCAGGCCAACACCATATCTGATGCTATGCATAGCAACATTAGGTATTTCTAATGTGTTGTACTCTGGCTTTTTATTGGAAGTTGAAGACGTGCTTGGTATTTCTAATGTCACTTCATAACTTCCATCCTTTCCATCTTGAGCATCAGCTATTTGTTCTTCATTTTCATCACCAGAGAAAATTATTTCATTTGATGGCATCGAAACATCCTGCTTACTTGTCTGCTTATATTCAGCAAGCCTTCTTCTTTCGTCTTCTTGCCGCTTCTGCTTTTTGACTTGTCTGTTGTGCTCAGGTTGATCTGGCAAGCCAATCTGATGTGGTCCAATAGTACCAGACTTGTCTCTCTGACCTTTAATGAAAGCAAGTTCCTTCACAGGGATCTTCATCTCCCTAGGGCATGTACAGTTAATGTGAGTTTCGTTTTTGCAACCAGCATCTGCAAGGCAGCCAAATTCAGAACAGAGAACAATTTTACACTTGCAACTGAGGATGTCAAAAAGCTTGTCAAGTTTTGCAATGAAAGCCTCTTTGACATGTAGCTTTCCTCTCCCAAGAGATATGTTTTTGGCCTGCTCCCAGCTCTCTTGGATCTTGTTTAAGATTGTGACTCGTGAATTTACAACGGGGGCTACAAAAGAACTGTTTGCTCGTTCCCACTTTTCAAGCACTTTAGGGTAAATGTCCTTTGCAAGACTGGCTGCTGGGTAGTTTCTCACATCCTCACCACTTTGTTCTCTTAGCAGTAGCCCATATTTCAGAACGTCTCGCAGAGTTGGGAGTTCAGAGGGCAACAACTCTCTACCAGTTCCAATTAGGTTGCTCATAAGCACACTGGACAAAAAATTAGTCACCCCTCTCAGAATGTACCTAATAACGTGTGACGGCGCCTCTGGCCTTGATAACCGCACGAATCCGGCGAGGCAGAGACTCTACGAGGTTGTGCATGTACTGAACATCGATTTGCTGCCACTCGTTCATCAGCCGGTCCCGAAGTTCCGCCAGAGTCCTGCGCTTCACTTTCTGTTTCCAGCCTGAACAACACCTTCGACGCATTCAGGATTAAAGGCTTCATTGGACCTGCGATGTACTCGTCGCCTCCCATCATTGGAGAACAAACAAAACGGGACTCATCGGACCAAATTACACGTTTCCAATCTGCCGCAGTCCAGTTTTTGTGCCTCTGAGCCCATTTATAACGTGCCAATTTGTGACTTGCTGTTAACAGCGGCCTCTTCCGTGGTACCCTGCTCCAGATGTCCATCGCATGCAGTTCTCGTCGCAATGTCCGTTCGGAAATTGGTCGCTGGAGAACCTCATTGGTTTCTTGGAGCAATTGTTCTCTGGTTTGAAAACGATTTGCAGTTACTAGACGAGAAACATGGCGGCGGCCCCTATTGTCGAGAATTGTTTTCCGGCCACAGTTACGCCGTCGATTGTCAGTTGATTGCGAACTACACCACTCTTTGTAAACTCGATGGACAGTACGCGTTGACACACCAACAAATTGGGCTACTTCAGACATTTTGTGTCCGTGGGCTCTGCCAAACACGATGGCTCCTTTTTGCCACCGAGTAACGTCTGCCTCACGACCCATTTTGCAGACTATATCCAACACACACTTTGTTCTTCACCACCTCACGAAACAGATCTGATCCTGTGTGCTACGTCACCGCTACTTGTCACTTACCAATGCTACATCAGCGCCCTCTGTGTGACCTTGAACTTCCTACTATCGGTGCTATTAGGGGTGACTAATTTTTTGTCCGGTGTGCTTATGTGTGAATGTCCCCAGTCTTGTCCTCCTTTTAGAAGCCATTGCAGCTCAATTCCCACTGGTTAGGATGGTAGCACTGACGGACAATTAATCTTCAGTACACTGATGAATATGTTTCAACCTGTGAAATAAGCAAAAACAGCAGTGCATTATAACTTATATACAGCATATATAATTATTAATATAATAATTATTATATAATTCCACAAAAAAGTCAAAAAAGTCACTATTTTTATGTAGCTTCTTACCAAGCAAAACTAAATTATATTAAATTAACAAAAATATCTTTAGAATTCCTAAGTCATGCTGCAACTTTTTAGCACCCCTCATATTTGGAATTTGAAAGTTGAAAAATTCGACACACCCTAAGCGTACATGGCAACATTTGGAGTATCGATTGGATGTTTTGCGAATCACTAATGGTGCACATATCGAATGTTTGTAACAACGTTACTTTAATAAAAGAAACTTTTGAAAATACAGATTCTAAATAATCTTGTTTAAGAATTTTACGTGTGTTATCAAGAATTGTATTAAAAGATGAAATTGTACAGATAATGTTCGGACACACTGGAATTTCTAAAAAACTTGTCAAAACTTGGTATCAGAAAAAACTTAGAGATTCTCTGTAAAATGGGACAACACTGGAATTTCTACACTTCATGGTTGACTTTTAATAACTGCCAAAACTTGTACAGATAATTCTCGGACACCCTGTATATATATATATATATATATATATATATATATATATATATATATATATATATGTGTGTGTGTGTGTAAATATATATATATTATAATTAGCTATGATAATTATATAAATTATATATATAACAGCCCTTTTAAAAAGACCAGGATGAACACGCACATTTGAATACATGGAATTTATATTTCATAAATTCAAATATTGATGTCTTCCTTCATTGTCATATAGTTCATCCAGTTAACCTGTAACTGCTGTTGTAAGCTATGTATCTGTAAGATGAATTTAAAGAAATGCTGCTCTAATTCATCCATTTATATCACTAGTTACGTCAAGTTGTGTAATGCGCAAAGAAAACTCGTTCTTGTCATGCATATTCGGGTAGATTCTTGATCAAATATGAATCATCAAATCTGTTTTCCGTCTCTAAACATCCACTTACACATTATTATTATTATTATCATGATTAGTATATATGTTCACGATTATTTAAATTAACATTTGATTTCCTTCGCAATAAAAATAGTTGGCAACTCAATCTTTTAACGTAAGCAAGCTTCTATTATGTCTTATTTATTGTTTCCGATGACTAGTTGTTATTGTTGCATGTTTTTTTTATTTTATTTCGATCATAATTCTTTTTACTCAGCCAGAGAGCTAGGGCTATGAATTCTGTCTCATAAGTGAAAATAGCGATCACACGAACATTATGCTATTTTATGCTTCTATTTCAAACCCTATGCCCCTATTAAACTTATCAACATCATTATTCCATTAACAATATATAATATAGACACACACACACACACACACACATATATATATATATATATATATATATATATATATATATATAACGAGATAAGTAGGCTTGTGCCAAAAAAAATTAATATATGCAATATATTAAGTGTTACAATTCTTAATATATGCAATTAAGAGTTTTACGGGGAATACTCTCGTATTTGTATGACATGCGTTCTAACCATAGCCTCTCTCCCTAGTCCATACTCATGATTATCTTTGATTTATCAAAAGCCAACTGTGAAATACTTGGCCATAAGCTACAACTTTAACACAACTACATTTTGCATAATCGGCAAAGATTAATTTATTTAACCTCGTATTAGCTATACTATACAATAATCAGCTCTTGTCTCGAAACAGTTAATCCAACAATAGTACACATTAAACAACCTAGGGGAGAACAAAGAAACGTACAGGTTTTCTTCTCAATCGACCATTGTGACTATTTCTGTTGTTAGTTTCTGTACAAACGGTAATAAAGAGACTTTTTTACAAACACAATATATGTACGTACATAATCAACCATGCACTTTTTACGCATGTACAGTATTTAATACCTAACGCTTAATAACCTTTCCTCCCTTTCGGGAGGAAAGGTCAATACTTCGGGAGGTGATAGTATCGTTCATTGTGAGAAAAAAAATTCATATGAATATGTGTCTAATTCTGAATGGTTACGGAGATAGAGCTGTTTGAATCTACAAATACAAAAGCATTGTTAATGGTAATCAAGAAAGAGAAACCAATTACTGTTTCTAACATTTAATGTTTAAACATTGGCATTTTGAATGGTATCAGATACAGAAATGACAAATTTGTTACAGTTTACAATAAGTTTTCGAAAATCCCACCGTCAACCTCAATGCACTTTGCAACTCGCGTGCGAAGATCGCGTGTTGTTCGTCTGAGTTGATCTTGACGTTCCTTTATGCGGGCAGCAGCATCCAAAATGCGCGCGAGCAATTCGTCTCGTGTATCCACTTTCTTTTGTAAACTTGACTTTTCATCCACCCCCACAAACAATAATCTAACGGAGAGAGGTCTGGAGACCTTGGTGGCCATTGAATGGGACCACCGCGGGGAGAGAAAGAGCTGCGCGCGCATCAGATTCAAACAGCTCTATCTCCGTAACCATTCAGAATTAGACACATGTTCATATGAACTTTTTTTCTCACAATGACCGATACTATCACCTCCCGAAGTATTGACCTTTCCTCCTGAAACACCCTGTATATTATATACAAATGTCCGGTTAGGTTAATTGAATGCTCAGTTAGGTCAACTGTATGCCCTTGACAATTGGTTAGGTTAAGTCGTGATATTTTTGTTTGAACTAACGAAAATATCACAACTTGACTTAACCAATCATCAAGGGCGTACAGTTGACCTAACCGGGCATTCAGTTAACCTACATTAAATATCTTATTTTCAACAAAATCGGAAACAGTACATGAAACGGAAAAGATCCAAATGGTGTAAGCTATGATAGGCCTAGTAACATCTTCATAGTGTCATAACTTTGTTATTTTCTAATATTTTCAAAATAATACATAGCTGCTTGCACCATTTTTTCTGTTCTATCGATTGATATATGTTTCGTTACTGTAACATTCGCTCAATAGTAACTTCTGTTCAACACAAAATTTAAATAGCTCCTTATCCTTAGGGCGAAACTTATCAAAAAACACAGTAACTGACATGTCACAACAATCCATCTTTTCGCCTCAACAACAAAACACAAACTGACCAGATCTGACCTAATGGGGTAATTGAACGGTGTGGCAACTAAGGGGTTGCCAAATATCGCTAGATATACCAATAATTGCTAAAAATATTGGCAGATGTCGCTAGATATATCTCAAACTGTGGCTAAATGTCGCTAAAAATGACATTGCTTCAAAGTACCATAACTTTGTTATTTTCTTATATTTTCAAAATGATACATAGCTGCTTACACCATTTTTTCTGCTCTATCAATTGATATATGTTTCGTTACTGTAGCATATTTCATGGCAATGTGAGTGTCTTGTAACGTTTTACCGAAACGATTTTAATTGGGGACTCCTTAGTGCGTCATATGGATAAGGAGTTCGTTGAACGGAATCCAACCAAGAGGAGGAGGGTCTGTCTACCAGGGGCCAGGGTTGACAGAATTAGAGACAAAGTAGATAGGATTGATGTTGCCTCCCGTCACTCGATGATGGTGACGATGGTTGATGGCAACGACTTGTATAGGCCAGATACGAGAGTGCCTGACTTTTGGAGAGATATAGGGGGTAATTAGGTCCCTGAAGGCAAGGTCAGATAGGTCTTTAGTTCTAGGTATTACCCCTAGGCACGGTTTAAATTTTAGGATACGTCAAAAACAATATTTTTTAACACTAAACCAGAAGAGATTTGAGGGGTCCCGCGTCTTAAGGTACCTAAGCGCCAAAATTAAAATTCGTCAGAAATCGCCTCCAAAGTTCAGCAATATTCTCGCAATAGTATCTCTGTTATTAATTGAGCTAGAACGTTCATTTTTGGCTAAATTAGAGTGCTAAGTATGCTGATGAAGATGTTGATGAGTTTCTGGAATAGATTTTCATATTTTATATTTTATATACATATTTTCTTTTATTTTTTTATTTTCTTATTATGCCGAACTTTGGGTGAACTTTTGGTTGGAGATGGAGGCGAAAAAAGTAGTTGGCTTCATAAGGTTTTCAACCATACTTCTAGTGTCGTAAGGTCATTATAACCCAAACGACGCGATAGAGGAAGGGTGAAAATAGTGATATCCATAAAAAACACGTTTTCGCCTGTGGTGGCGCTTAGGTACCGTAAGACGCGCGACCCCTAATTTGTGCTCAGGAAACTGTACCCTTCGTAAAGCTGTGGTCAGAATTTAGTGATCCTAGCCTTTTTATAAAAGATAGGGTGCATTTCAATGAACCAGGAATGCTAGGCTAGGTAGGTTAATCGATGAGAACGTTCGAAAGCTGTATAGGTCGAAGCCCTCTTTAAACGTTGTGGGTCCGGGAAACGCCGACCCGACGTGAAAAATAAATTCTTTTATTTTAACGCGCGTAATATTAGAAATAAATTGAACGAATTTAAGGCGATAATTTATTCCGGAACTACGATATAGTTGCTATAACCGAAACGTGGTTAAATACCGCAACTCGGGAATTGTTGGGGGAACTTGATATAGCGGGTCTTAAACTTTTTACTAATGATAGGTTACATTGGATTGGTGGCGGCGTTTTGTTGTACATTCGTAATTCCCTTAGGGTTATTGAAGTTAAGATAGATTTTCAGGCAGCAATTAATGCGATATGCGTTGAAGTTAGGGCGCGTAGTATTAGCTTTAATTTCGTTGTTGTTTATAGACCTCCCGTTCAAACCCTCGATACCAATACTAAATTTTACACACTTCTTAGTAACTTTATTAATAATCGGGATAGTATATGTAGTTGTCGGAGACTTTAACTGCCTTAACGTTAATTACGAGACTTTTTTTACTGGTAATGATGAGGGTTTGAGACTGATTGAGTTTATGGAAGATAATTTTTTACGATAGATGGTTACCGAACCAACGCGCGGTGACAATATTTTAAACGTGATGACGATCGACGAAAATATAATCGAAGGTTTGGAAGTAGGTGAGAGTTTGGGGTTATTAGGCTTAAGCTATTGATAGAAAACAGTAAGGATAGTAACGTAATAGAAGTCCCTGATTTTCGTAGGGCTAATTTTGATAGTTTTGCGGAGAGGATGAAAGTAGTGGACTGGGATAATTTATTTATGGGTAATGACGCAAATTTTCATTGGGAGGCGTTTAAAGGAAGTTTTTTGAATATCGAAAGGGAGTTTATTCCGCGTAGGCCCAAGCGCGCTAGTAATCATGGTAGGCCCAAGTGGTGGACAAGGGAAATAGGTGAGTTCATAAACGAGTGTAACAGAGCGTATAGACTTAATAAGCGCAATGGCACGGTAGCAACTTTAATAGATATATGGAGCTTAGACGTCAGGTTAAAAATCTGTGAGGAATGCTAAGCGTAATTTTGAGATACTTGTAGCTGCGGATAGTAAACATAATCCAAAAACGTTTTTTGACTACGTGAATAATCGTAAGCCTGTAAAAGATAACATAGGCCCTCTAGTGAACGCTAACGGCGCTTTGGCTTCCGACGCTCAGGCGATGGCGGGTATTTTAATAACTTTTTTGCGACAGTTTTTACCGTAGAAGACGTAAATAATGTCACCGACGTGGACGATATCGTTCCATTTATTAGCGAGACAATTTTGAATGAAATAACTGTTTACGAAGGTGAGATTGCGTATTATATCGATCAGCTAAAAGTTAGTACGGCTCCAGGCTCTGACACACTTTATCCTAGACATTTGAAAGACGTTAATGTCGGCCCCTTAACAAAATTTTTAATAAGTCACTGGAAGCGGGGATTATTCCTGAAGACTTCAAATTAGCTAACGTTCCACACATTTTTAAAAAAGGCGACCGCACAGTAGTTAGCAATTATAGAGCTATTAGCTTAACGTCAACTGTCGGTAAACTTTTGGAATCCGTAGTTAGGGCGTATCGTCGATCACTAAGAAAGTCGCGATTTGATTAATGGTAGTCAGCATGGGTTTCGACGCCATAAATCTTGTTTAACTAATTTGTTAGAGTTTCATAACGAAATACTGCGCGAATACGATAGGCATAGAGCGGCTGACGTTATTTATGTAGACTTTAAAGAAGCGTTCGATACAGTTCCGCATAGAAGAATAATTGCGAAGGTTAAAGCGCATGGTATACGCTGTCAGGTAGTTAACTGGTTAGAGGAATGGCTTCGTGCCAGGAAACAGAGGGTCGTTGTTAATGGTAGTGAATCGGGGTGGTTGGATCTAGGTAGCGGTGTAAAGTTTTGCATATAGGTTCTAGTAACAATAATTACACGTACACGATGGATGATAGACAGTTGGCGAGCGTTGACGAGGAAGTAGATTTAGGCGTACGCGTATCTAAGGATTTAAAAGTTAGGAACCAGTGCCTGGAGACTCGCGCAAAAGCTAATAGGATGTTAGGTTTCATAGCGCGTAATTTCGAATTTAAATCGAAGAATATTATATTGCCCCTTTACAAGTTCCTAGTCAGGGCTCACTTAGAATATGCCGTTCAGTTTTGGTGCCCGTATTTGCGTGAGGATATTAATAGGTTAGAAAGGGTTCAGCGACGCTCCACGAAACTAATTCCGTCACTACGCAACAAGTCTTACGAAGATAGGATTAAAGAGTTAGACTTGCATTCACTCGAAACTAGGAGATTAACGGGTGAGCTTATTGAAGTTTTCAAAATAGTTAATAAAATCGATAACGTAAATTTTCACATTGTTCATTTTTGATAATAGCAATACTCGTAATAACGGATTTAAATTACGTGGTAGACGTTTCATTACTAACATCGCTAAAAAATTTTGCGTTTAAAGTGATAAATGGAATAATCTTTCCCGGTCAGTCGTGAACTCTACCAGCGTTAATATGTTTAAAAACCGTTTAGATAGGCATTTTAAAAATATTAACGTTGTTTAAAATAATAAAACAATTAGCAAGAGGAGCTCTGGGGATGATAGTCGAGATTTGAGTCTGTTGACGATTGTTGCCAGCTTGTGACATGCTAGCGTGTGATATGCCAGCGTTAAATTTATATTATTAAAAAAAAAATTGGACTAACACGAACTTAGATGTAGCTTGTAGCGTAAACTACTAACTCACTTTTTGTTATACTCTTCATATTTTTTTCTTTTTTATCCTCTCTTTACTTGCATATCTGTATTTTGCATGGTATGAAAGTGTTTGAGTTAAGACTGCGTTTGCATGGTTTGTAAGCGTTCTTACTTTACTTCTTTTCGTCTTTCACCCCTTTCTTATTCTCTTCGACTATTTTTCCGACTTGTCGGCAGTGGCCGGCGGATGATGATGATGGTGAGTCTTTCTCTTTTAACCCCCTACTCTCTTCTTTCTCTCGGGCTAACCTTAGAGTGGATCTTAGGGTCTTTGTTAGCTTCAGCTCCTGTAGATCTGTAGATAACAACAAAAATGGTTTTATTCACTTTAAAAGTAGCGAGTAACGAGTAGCGGTTGGAATTAAGCTAAAATGTAGGGCCCCTAGGGCTTACATTATATTTCCTCAAAAGCAGCAGTGCTACCGCTATCGCTACTCCAACAGTATATATATATAATATATATATATATATATATATATATATATATATATATATATACCTGTACATATATACCTGTACATAGAGAGAGAAAGAGATTTGTGTTTTAGCTCTGTGTAAATGACTTACCAGGTGCTATGTTGAAATGAACCCTAGAAGTGTTTTATTATTAAGCTACTGTCAACAGAGGATGGTCAATAGGGCGGATCGAAAATGAGGTTTTTAAACTTTTTTTCGAAATTCAAATATGGCTAGTGCGGAAAATATGTGGGTGCTATGGATAATGACTGTGCATAAATATTAGTCCTGCGAAATTATATCTTCAGGTGCCACAAAGCCGTCGAAAAAAGTGAAATATAATGATTTTCTTATATTCTGCATTAGTACAATAACTGAAACTTACTTGTTATTATTATATATTAAGTGTTCCAATTACCAAAATAGTTACTGAATTACGCAGCTCTTAGTTTATTTAGATCAATGTTCTTTTGATTAATGATCTAAATAATCCAGAACTCACCACGAGGAGGTGGCTGCGTGTCGAGCTCCACCCATGCCCTCCCAACCACCCATCGTTGCGCATGTTTTTTTCTATTAACGTTTTATTTAAACTTTATATTCAGCTTTACTTTCGAATGATGGCATTTTTTTACGTGACTGAAGTGTTGATCTTATGAAGCCATCTCGCGCGTTGAATCCAAATACTTCTGATGATGCTTCAGTCACTAATTTTACCATTCTTTCTACTACTTGTGTAGGACAAGGGAATTTCTCGAATGGAGGGGTACTCTTGTTTTCTATGAATTCTTCAATCTCATTTTCTGTCAGGTGTCTTGTCACAGGTGGTTCAGTGACAATGCATTTTTGCCAATTAATTAAATCAGTATAATCAGTAGCTTCAAATTGAATAACAGGTACTGTGAAACGCCTCACAACTTTTTCCTTGTTTGTTTGCCTTGCTTTCTTTATTCGCCTCCACGCTAATTCTCTTATGGCGCTGCGGTCATCATGAATCATTGATGCTAGAATATTTTCTGGATTTGCAAAAATGCATTTCTTTGTATGACAGGGTTTACAATATCCTTTACTTCGTCATTCAGTGTTCTTGTTAGTTCAATAGTTTTGAAAACATGTTTTGAGCCATTGACAAAAGACGTACTTTGCTTAATAGAAAACCACATTGGGATGTAGACCTTCATTATAAAAGAAGCAATGTTCATGAGGTTCTCAGATGGACTTACAGTTGAAACGTATAGACGAAGCAAACGATTTGCTGTAGTCAGCCATCGTGAATGTGCCATTTTGCCTGGACTACGATGAGCAAGATCTGGAGAGCAATATCCCTTTGTTATGGCCTGATGAATATCAATTAGATATTTTTGGTCGGTGCTAAGATCTTCACAGTCTACAGTTGGTTCCTCAGCATCAATCCTTTCAAACTCGACAATAGGAAGACTCTCACAGTTCTCTAATTCCCTGCCAATAGGACCGGTGAATCCGCGGGGACCAGATGTTTTTCCATCCAGCTTTGCAACTAAATGGCGTAATGGCAATTCATTGGCATGGAGCTGGCACACTAAATGTTGAACTGGCTTCTTCAGCTTCAATTCTATAAGCCTTATAACGCCTCCCTTTTCTCCAGTGTTGACTGCTGCACCATCGCATCCAATGGCAACAAGGTTTTCCAGGTTCATGTCATTATTTCCAATATACTCAAACATTCCTTTACATATTTCTTCAGCTGATCCAGAATTCACAGAATAATGGCCCAAATAATCTGAACCAGGTTCTCTCACTAAAGTGATATGTTCTTCTGTTACCTTCTTCTGATATACTTTGGACTCTTTTTTTCTTGGAAGAGTGTAGAATCTTTTCGACCATCAAAATAGATTCCTCTGATTGGGACCTGATTTTGATCTTTCATAATTTCTGATCTCTTCTTTTGTCTTTCTCTTCTGATTTTACTCCTATCCACTACTTCAGATGTATTGTCAATAGAAACTTCTCCAATATCTTGCAATACTGCACTAACAATGAATGCTGCAGCTCGATCTGAAACTGCAGTCCTGTCACAAGCAGTAGCCACTGAAGGTAGATTTGTAGTTTTCCTTTTCTTGAATAATTGTTCTTCAGGTTGTTCGAGCTTTCTCTTCGAGCTAACTGGCTCTGGAAATGTATCGTCTGATATTTCGCCAGATTCACTTTCACTATTTGATGTCGATGATGATAATTCAACATTTGTATCCTGCAATTTCTCCTGTGAAGATTCTTTGGTGAGCCTCACAGCTTCTTTTTGCTTTCTTAGCAACGTAGATGCTTTTTTCTTTGAGAGTGTAATATCTACTCTATCAATAAACAGTTTTCTTTCACTCCTTTGATCTAAGAGGAACGTCACTTCTTCCTTTGGAACCGTTTTTTCTTTGGGACAAGAACATTGTGTTAGTACTTTGCACTTGCACGCTGCAATGTCAAAAAGTTTCGTGTGTGCTTCTTTTTTGAACATATCAATCTTTGCTTTGTAAGCTTCAGAATTTTTTCTGCTTTGGTATGGCTTCATAATGACACGATACTTTTCGTGGTAGCTTCTGAACATTGTTTCAATTCGCCTGTCTGACAGAATTGGGACGGAAGCACTTTCCCAAATTGTTTTCAATTTATCAACAACTTGTTCTAATATTTGAGATATTGAAGGATCTTTATTAGTATTCTGTTTCAAATCGTTTCTTACAAACAAGTAATATTTAAAAACTCCTTCGTATGTAGGAAGATTCCTGTGCCACAAATCTTCCCCCATACCAAACATGGGGCACTCAGTTGAGGCCCTGGTTGATTTTGCACAAACTCGAGACATTTTGAAAGTATACAAATCTGAAAAAGAAAGAGCTAATATCAATTATACGTTAATTTCAGTTAATAGTACATGGCAAACTTAGGGCAACACAATACAGAAATGCAAAATATATAAGAAATATAGTTTAGACTATCTGAGTAACGCCAACAACAGAACACCCACCTGCTACGAGAGCGACAGCTACACTGAACCGAGGTACTCACGTGACAGCTGAGTGAGCTGACTATAGAAAACTGTTTTTAGAGAATAGAAACTTTTTTTAAAGGTTGACTGAGCTATTTTTATACAAGTGTGAATAAATTCTTGTCTATTGTGCATCGTGGACTCTTCTGTAATTATTGGTTAAAATCTGCTTTTTTCAATTTTTTTCAATATTGAAGGTCATTGTGGCACCTGAAGATATTAATGTTATGATTTTAAATTTATACCAGCTTATTTCCTCACTACTCCACACATTTTCCACACTAGCCAATTTGAAAATTCGAAATATGAGTTTTTCACTCCGCCCTAATGGTCAACTATAACAAGGCCTTCGGAAGCGATCAGACCAGTCAGACTTTGGACTGACCAATATTCAACTAAGCCATAGGGTTTGTTCCTGGACTAACTATTTTATTGGTCACACTTTTTTAAAAAATACATACTTTCATTTGCTCTAAGCCTATGTGGACTGAGGTAGTGATCTTTCTTGTAGACCGTTTGACGAATTTAAATTTAGTGTCAACTTAATCGCTTGAGTGATAAGGTGTATGTCTACTGCACTCTCTTTTGCTGTTTTTATTTTATATTGTATATTTATCTATCTATGAAATATACAACTCGTCGTAATTTGTTCAGAGAATACATAAAACAATTCTGTGTGTATATATATATATATATATATATATATATATATATATATATATATATATATATATATATGCTATTGGTGGTATGACTGTTAAAATTCTTTGAAATATGCGCAATGATGAAGGGTCTAGCCTTTTCTGGAAGAAAGTATTGCCACTAGGTGCTTCCAGCCAGGTAGATGTATATTCACTTCCTCGATTCAGAAGAGTTCCAGGTAGGTTAGAAGAGGGTTGTGTTCCAACAGAAGGTCACGAAGCTCCTGAAGATCTTTACAGAAACGCAGATTATGAAGCTCTGGCCCTCATTATAATGCCCATAACTGACAGGTTTGACCAAGCCGACTACTAAATGTATGTCCAGTGTAAAGAGTTGCTTCTCAAGGATGCAAAAGGATAGACGTTCACAGCAGAATTAGAGAGTGTAACCTCATTTTAGGGCTCAGACTTCCTTCCTCCAAGACTACATACTAGGGTGTGTCAATTTTGTCAACTTTTTCCAAATCAATTTTGGTAGTGAAAATATAGTCTTTTCATGTCAAAACTTGAAAACACTCCATATGCGATCAGTGGGATAATTCTGTGACAGATGAATAGTTAATCAATTTATGTCTTATTATTTAGGAAAAGAGTCAATTTCTGAAACTTTAAGGTAATGAAATAAAATGAAATGAAATAACCCTTACCTACGTCAATTTTACCTTAAAGTTTCAGAAATTGACTCTTTTCCTAAATAATAAGACATAAATTGATTAACTATTCATCTGTCACAGAATTATCCCACTGATCGCATATGGAGTGTTTTCAAGGTCATATAGTTGTTGTACAATGTACAAGTCACAACATGAATAGAACTGTCCCTCACTCTCAGTCCTCAGTTGCCTCTTAGATGTCATAGACGGTGGTTTGCTGTTATTGCTCTTGTACCTATTTCATAGTTATTCTACTAGACGAATACTACAGTTTAACTGTAAGTATGGATTATTGATTATTACAATTATTTATTATTATCATATTCTGCTGTCTAATTATGTTGTAATCCCATGAAATATTTTTTTATTGAATTTTAGAACATCGAATGACTAAACTTTGAAACATCGTAATTGATATAAAGTACTTAAATGTTTTTCTTTCTTTTCAGATATTCCTAAGATGCCAAAATTGAAGACAAGAGGTCAGTCGTCATGCCACTTGAGCCTGTTAGTCGGTACAGGCAAGGAGCTTCCCGTATCAGAACTACCAACAGTGCGAGACATGCTGAGACTAGGGTTACTCCTTCGTGAACAAAATACAAAGGATAGAAGGAACTACGCAGAGAAAGAGCTCATAAGGGACATGATTCCCCCTCTTCTGCATCAGTGGAAAGAAGCTAATGTGTTATTCAAACCACCTGTACTCAATCAGTATAGAACTATTGAGCTAAAATTAACAAAGCTGTGGCACAAAGCAGTTGAGACATCACTTGGTAAAGGAAAACTAGCAAAGAAAAATAAATTTCTGCACACACTTGATACTCTTCTTGACATTTTTAACTGCCAGTGTCCCATCGAGTTGTGTTCTGAAGCCAATTGTTCTCCCTCATGCAGGAGAGAACCTCACCCTCATATTGATTGTCGCTGTCCTCGTGAGAAGAAGATCCCTGCTTTGGAGCTGGCTTTCATAAAGGCGCAGAGAACAAAGGCAGGAGGCCAAGGAAGTATGCAGATTGGTTCGGCAGATTATTCAGAAACCAAAAAACAGATTGTTATTGCTAAGAAAAAAGAGAAAATCCGAGAGAGGGAAGAAAGGAAGAAAAAGAAGAGTGAAGAAGCCACCCAAAGAGATGAAGAGCTCTATCAAGAGGTTTCTCACTTCTTTGAAAGCTCTTCAGATGAACAGAAAGAAGCAACATCAGATGATAGCTCCAAAATGCCATCTGAACCTTCGCCAAAGAGAATGAAATACAACACTAAATACATCTCAAACATTGCCCTTGCCAGTATTCGCCACCATACGGAGCTACGAGAGACTGCAGAGATTGCCACTGCCACTTGGATAGATGCAGGCCTCATCAGCCGAGAGGATACATCCTTAGTGATAAATCATAATAAGATAAGAAGAGCACAAGAAAAAATAATGAAGGAAATATCTGATCAGCATGAAAAAGATTTGGAGGAGGAAGGGCTCTCTTGCCTTATGTTTGATGGAAGAAGAGATGACACAAAAGTTCTCCTAGAGGTAGAGGGAATGAACAGAAAGTTTCCCGGTCTCATCAAAGAAGAACACTACTCTGTGTGAGAATAAAAACCCACTCTAATAGGGGACAACTGTGATTATAAACAAAAAATGGAAGCGTTACTTAGTGATGAATTCACCTACACCAAAGTGAGATCGTCCCCCCTAAAGCGTCTTTCTGCCGAATTCAACAAAACCATCAGGAACTTATTAAAAGATGTCCCGGCGATTGATCCTAAAAGATTTCTACAGATTAACCCCAAACTCCCCCACATTTACGGCCTACCCAAAACCCATAAGATTAATATACCACTCCGTCCCATTATTTCACACAGGGGTTCCTTTAGTTACAGGTTATCTAAATTTCTTGCAGATAAATTATCCCCATTAGTTGGTAAATTTTCAGGCTCGCACATCACTAATTCCTGTGACTTTATTAACAAAGTTATGTCCTTAGATTTAAAACGGGGAAGAATGATAAGTTTTGATGTTGAGTCCTTGTTTACGAAAGTTCCCATTGATGATGTACTTAGTTTTTTAGATAGAAAATTGCCAACATGTAACGTAGAACTAGGCATGCCCACATCTGTATTTTTAGAACTGATAAAACTCTGTGTCACCAATAATGCCTTCTCCTTCGGTGAAGAATTTTATTTGCAACGTTTTGGTATGGGAATGGGGTCCCCTTTATCCCCAATACTGAGTACATTATATATGGAGTATTATGAGTCGGAATTGTTGCAAACAATATGTCCCAGGAATCTAATTTGGTTTCGTTATGTAGATGATATTTTCTCATTTTGGCCTGACCACTGGAACAACTTTGACACTTTCTTTCAGTCATTAAATAATCTTGTTCCCTCTATTAAATTTAAATATGAATGGGAGAACGACAAACAATTACCTTTTCTAGATGTTTTGGTCATTAACGAAAGCGGAAAGCCCAATTTCACGGTCTATAGAAAACCTACTCATTGTAATTCGTACATTCATTATTTTTCATATCATGATGAAGGGGTTAAAAGCTCAATTATTTCTTCCATGTTTCTAAGAGCACTCAGGATTTGTAGCCCACATTTGCTGGATCCGGAAAATTCAAAGATTTGGAACATTTTTAAGGATTTAAAATATCCTGAGTGGTTTATCAGAAAGGCGTATTTTAAAGCCAGAAAATCTTTTTATGCCCCTCGGGAACCTTCAGTTAACCAAAAACAATATGTGAGTTTGCCTTACATTGCCGGCTTAGAAAGAGTAAAACCGTTGACGAAAGAATTTAAGTTTGCTTTGGCGTTCAAATATTCGTCTACCGTGAAAAGTAAATTGGTTAGGAATAACGTTGCAAAAGAGGAACAAGCCTGTGTCTACAGCATTCCCTGTAAAAGTTGTGATTTAGTATACGTGGGAGAAACTGGAAGAAATATTGAAACCCGTATCAAAGAACACAAATATGCCTTCAGAAGTTGTAATACTAATAATGCCATTTTTTATCACGCTAGCCAAAATAATCATGCTATAGATTGGGAATCAAGTAAGGTACTTTATAAATGTAATAATTATGTCAAAAGAAAAATAATAGAATCTGTGTGTATAGAAAAAGTAGATAATTTTAATTTGTGCGAAGGTACTTATAAGTTAGACCCTTTAATGAGATTCTTGGTCAATAAATCCCTTACGGAGTCGTGGGAACGTGTTCGAACCTAAGTGTGAATTTCTTAAATGTCTCTGGATTGGAATGTTTCCTTACTCGCTTTTAGTAAATGTAATAATGGAAGTAATTAATGTGGAAATAAATATATGCAGTAATTATGTCAAAACATTAGGATCTGTATGTATAGAACAAGAAGATATTTTTAATTTGTGGAAATGTAGTTATAAGCTGACCCTGTAATAAAATGCCCTTCTGGTTTCGGGAGAACGATATCTAACCTAGGTGCGAATTTCTCAATGGTCTCTGGATTATTTCCTAATCGCCTTTTTTCATTCGTTTTTCGGTTTATAATTTCTGTATAATAAACAACAATGTAATAACCAATGTAATAATAAATTTATAATTTCTGTAATTAATAATTATGCAATATTAAATGTAATAAATTTAATTATAAATGTAATAATTATGTAAAAATAATAGAATCTGTATGTTTAGAACAGGAAGATAGTTTTAAAATTTGTGCGAATGTACTTAATGAAAATGCCCCTCCTGTCTCGAGAGAATGGAATCCAACCTAGGTGCGAATTTCTTAACGGTCGATCCCTGAACTGTTTTTCCCTCTTGTTTTGTTTCATTTGTGTTTCTGTATCCACCCGAGGAGGATGCCAGTGGGCGTCGAAACTGTCGTGGAAATAAACTCTGTCTATTAGAGTGGGTTTTTATTCTCATATTTTGACCTTCACGTAAAAAAGTGAAGTTTTTTGCATTTATTATGGATCCCACGATCAGACGCCATCTATTCGCCTTCTTCTTAGTCACCTTTCCCCAACTTATATCTTCCTATCGTCTATATGAAAAAACACTAGTGGCTGTGAAGACCAAGAAGCTGCAACTCAAGTTCCTGCAAGAGTGTTTAGTGGAGCAAGTGTGCCCGAAGTCCTTGATACCGTTTACCTTCAGGAAGGACCATACACCGTTTCCGAATTTTGCCAGGGAAATTTTGAAGGAACGTATTCCATGTGTTAAAAGAGAAATTGACCATACGTATTTCAAACTAAGAAATTGTCTACGCGTCCTTAAATCGCATGTGTCGTGTGAACTACTTGTGGCGCTGTTTGAAACTGCAGATTATAAATGCGACGTGGAGACTAGACGCACTGAACAACGACTTAACAGAAAGCTATCCTATTTATGTGATGAAAGTGCTTGGTCAAAGTGTGCGGTGGAAGGTTCCGTTTTAAATTTATCGACATATGTCTTGTCCAAATCCGAAAAGGAAGTTCTTAATTTAGGGCTGTCGTTTGCGCTTAAACCCGATAAAAACATTGTTTTAGATTTTGTGTCTTCCGTAGTTAATTCCAGGGTGGATATTCCGTGTTTAAATGGTTTGATTCTGAGCAAGTTTCTGGAACATTTCAACTCATTGGACTCTATTCCCAAAAGATTCCGGTTAGCTTTAGACAAGCTCAGGAAGAATGAAGCAATATTTGTCACTAAAGCGGACAAAAGTAACACTGTGGTTATTTTGGACAAGTGTGATTATAAACAAAAAATGGAAGCGTTACTTAGTGATGAATTCACCTACACCAAAGTGAGATCGTCCCCCCTAAAGCGTCTTTCTGCCGAATTCAACAAAACCATCAGGAACTTATTAAAAGATGTCCCGGCGATTGATCCTAAAAGATTTCTACAGATTAACCCCAAACTCCCCCACATTTACGGCCTACCCAAAACCCATAAGATTAATATACCACTCCGTCCCATTATTTCACACAGGGGTTCCTTTAGTTACAGGTTATCTAAATTTCTTGCAGATAAATTATCCCCATTAGTTGGTAAATTTTCAGGCTCGCACATCACTAATTCCTGTGACTTTATTAACAAAGTTATGTCCTTAGATTTAAAACGGGGAAGAATGATAAGTTTTGATGTTGAGTCCTTGTTTACGAAAGTTCCCATTGATGATGTACTTAGTTTTTTAGATAGAAAATTGCCAACATGTAACGTAGAACTAGGCATGCCCACATCTGTATTTTTAGAACTGATAAAACTCTGTGTCACCAATAATGCCTTCTCCTTCGGTGAAGAATTTTATTTGCAACGTTTTGGTATGGGAATGGGGTCCCCTTTATCCCCAATACTGAGTACATTATATATGGAGTATTATGAGTCGGAATTGTTGCAAACAATATGTCCCAGGAATCTAATTTGGTTTCGTTATGTAGATGATATTTTCTCATTTTGGCCTGACCACTGGAACAACTTTGACACTTTCTTTCAGTCATTAAATAATCTTGTTCCCTCTATTAAATTTAAATATGAATGGGAGAACGACAAACAATTACCTTTTCTAGATGTTTTGGTCATTAACGAAAGCGGAAAGCCCAATTTCACGGTCTATAGAAAACCTACTCATTGTAATTCGTACATTCATTATTTTTCATATCATGATGAAGGGGTTAAAAGCTCAATTATTTCTTCCATGTTTCTAAGAGCACTCAGGATTTGTAGCCCACATTTGCTGGATCCGGAAAATTCAAAGATTTGGAACATTTTTAAGGATTTAAAATATCCTGAGTGGTTTATCAGAAAGGCGTATTTTAAAGCCAGAAAATCTTTTTATGCCCCTCGGGAACCTTCAGTTAACCAAAAACAATATGTGAGTTTGCCTTACATTGCCGGCTTAGAAAGAGTAAAACCGTTGACGAAAGAATTTAAGTTTGCTTTGGCGTTCAAATATTCGTCTACCGTGAAAAGTAAATTGGTTAGGAATAACGTTGCAAAAGAGGAACAAGCCTGTGTCTACAGCATTCCCTGTAAAAGTTGTGATTTAGTATACGTGGGAGAAACTGGAAGAAATATTGAAACCCGTATCAAAGAACACAAATATGCCTTCAGAAGTTGTAATACTAATAATGCCATTTTTTATCACGCTAGCCAAAATAATCATGCTATAGATTGGGAATCAAGTAAGGTACTTTATAAATGTAATAATTATGTCAAAAGAAAAATAATAGAATCTGTGTGTATAGAAAAAGTAGATAATTTTAATTTGTGCGAAGGTACTTATAAGTTAGACCCTTTAATGAGATTCTTGGTCAATAAATCCCTTACGGAGTCGTGGGAACGTGTTCGAACCTAAGTGTGAATTTCTTAAATGTCTCTGGATTGGAATGTTTCCTTACTCGCTTTTAGTAAATGTAATAATGGAAGTAATTAATGTGGAAATAAATATATGCAGTAATTATGTCAAAACATTAGGATCTGTATGTATAGAACAAGAAGATATTTTTAATTTGTGGAAATGTAGTTATAAGCTGACCCTGTAATAAAATGCCCTTCTGGTTTCGGGAGAACGATATCTAACCTAGGTGCGAATTTCTCAATGGTCTCTGGATTATTTCCTAATCGCCTTTTTTCATTCGTTTTTCGGTTTATAATTTCTGTATAATAAACAACAATGTAATAACCAATGTAATAATAAATTTATAATTTCTGTAATTAATAATTATGCAATATTAAATGTAATAAATTTAATTATAAATGTAATAATTATGTAAAAATAATAGAATCTGTATGTTTAGAACAGGAAGATAGTTTTAAAATTTGTGCGAATGTACTTAATGAAAATGCCCCTCCTGTCTCGAGAGAATGGAATCCAACCTAGGTGCGAATTTCTTAACGGTCGATCCCTGAACTGTTTTTCCCTCTTGTTTTGTTTCATTTGTGTTTCTGTATCCACCCGAGGAGGATGCCAGTGGGCGTCGAAACTGTCGTGGAAATAAACTCTGTCTATTAGAGTGGGTTTTTATTCTCATATTTTGACCTTCACGTAAAAAAGTGAAGTTTTTTGCATTTACTACTCTGTGTGTTCCGAACCTGGTGGCCGCTATTTGTTTAACTTTGTTCCTGAAGCAGAAGTGGAAGGCAAGAAACATGCAGAGGCAATTGCTGATCAAATAATATGTTGGCTTCAAGAAAGAAGACTTGACAGTTCACTGCAGGCCGTTGGTGGAGACTCAACTGCGGTGAACACTGGATGGCAGGGCGGTGTTATGACGCATTTAGAGAAAAAACTTGGAAGAAGGCTTGTTTGGATTGTATGTGATTTGCACACAGGGGAACTACCTCTTCGTCGTCTCATCCAGGAACTTGATGGTCCTACAAAGAGCAACAACAAGTGGTCAGGCCCCCTTGGCAACATGCTAGATGAAGCAACGGAATTAGAAATAAATACAAAATTTCCAAAGGTCGAAGTAGGCCCTCCCCTTCCAGTGTTGTCTGAAGAAGTTATCAAAGACCTCAGCACGGATCAATCTTACGCTTCTCGTATTGTTCAAGCAATCATATCAGGAGAGTTGACTCAAAATCTGGCTCTCTTGGAGATTGGACCCGTAAGTCACAGTCGTTGGTTAACTACAGCGATTCGTTTCTGCAGGATTTGGGTTTCCAAACATGCACTGAAGGGAAAAATGCTACAGAATTTGATGTTGATTGTTGAATTTATTATTGGGTTTTATCTTCCTCACTGGTTCAATGTAAAACTTAATCCAATGTGGATGGAGGGGCCCAACCACATCTTGTTTCAATTACAGCTACTGAGAACCCAAAGGAAAGTAGTGGTGGACATCGCGTTACCTGTGGTGAGAAGGTCCGCTTGGTATGCTAGGCCAGAGGCAGTTTTGCAAGCAATACTCTGCAGCCAATGTACCAAAGAGCGAACTGAGGCTGTGGAAATCATTCTAAAGCTTAGAGGAACATCACTAGATGATGACCAGCTGGGAGACTGCTCTGTTCAGACAAGGAAAGTACCTCCGATAAACGTCAATGCCACGAAATTGTCAGAATTAGTTAACTTGAGTTCAGGAAGTTTTGGAGCCACCACTGACAACATGTATAACAAACAAAGATTTAACACAACTTAAAGAGGCCCCAATGCAAGTGCCAAAGTGGCCTTCTCACACTCAGAGTGTGGAGAGATGTGTGAAAATGGTCACAGAAGCAGCTAGTCAAGTTTACAGTCACGAGAGGCGAGAAGGTTACATCAAAGCGGAAGTAGCAAGCCGAATGCTGATGTCAAGGAACCGCAGCAAAAAGGACATGACGGCATTGGTTACTTTCAAATAAAGACTCTGAATGATATCTTATTGCCACTTTAAATGTTGATAGGATGTTTGCGCACATTTGTTATTTTGTTACGAATTTATGGAAAAATGGAATTTTTGAATTAAAATTGATGTAGGTAGGAGTTATTTTTTGTTGTTTTTAAAGCAAGGATATTATTTTGTATGCCAATTGATTACATTAAATTGCTACCAAATCACATGATTTTCAATTTAGTCATTTCACCCCCAAAATTGACACACCCTACTACATACACATCTAGCAACCTTCAGTACCAACTTTGTGTTCACGGGTATCCTTGAGCAATTAACCCTGAAAGGACGACCGCTACATATTGATAACGTTTCAAATACACGCATTCATAACTTAACCCTACAAACAATTCCGGCGTAAAAGGGTTAATCCTACCTCATGTAGTTACAAACATGCAATCACTGACACCTGGCCAGTAATCTCTTATCTCCTCTGTGATCACCTAAGCAAAGTTAATTATAGCGATGCCAGCCACCATTATGTGTAGTGAGCGCCAGTGGCGTGGTGGCCATACGGGCCAAACGGGTTTGGCCCGACCAGCGACGATTAGCAAAAGGGCGCCATAACAGAGGTTCAGAGGGCGCCGTACCAGGGGCCAGATTTTAGAATTTTTAAAATTTTAAAATTAGAAAACCAACAATAATAGTAATATGACTGCTACATATTACTAAAATTAGTAGTACAAATTTTTAATCATAATCTTTGGCTATGATTTAAAATTTGGGGGACCTATAACCATTCATAAAGTAAAACAATTTTCAAATCCATTTTTCAAATAACACAACTGTCTATTTTAGAAAATTCATAAAAAAATTGGAGACTATGAATTTCTTCAAAATTGCACTGAACACAAAGGAAGACTTACTCTACAACATAGAAACCCCAATTTATTACAAATTTTTGAAGGTGGGTGGAGTTATGCCCAAATTTATACCAAAATTGTATGAAAATTTCTAAAGTAAAATTTTAAAATATATATATATGTATATATATTTACAATATCAAGAATTAAAATTTGATTTGCATGCTGTGTCAAAAATGCATACTATAGTCTTGCTTGAGTCAAATTTGATTTTTTTAACCCTTGGCTATATTTATTTATTTTTAAATTAATAAAGTAAATATTGCCTATATTTATTTTATTAATAAATGTATTTTATAAGAAAATATAACTACATTCGATTTTACAGATAACATTTCAGCATCAAATATTTTTTTTGGTTTTATAAATTGTCAAAAAACAAAATAAACTAATTGGTTGAAACATAGAATCTAGTCCAAATGCAATGGATAAAAATAGAAATAAAAAATCTGGTGCTCAAAACAGACAGAGCTGGGCAGTATTTAAATACATTTGTATTTAAATACATTTGTGTATTTAGAACTGTATTTATAAATACATTGTTTTTCATGTATTTAAATATAGTATTTAAATACTTTAATGAGTATTTAAATACAATGTATTTAAATACTCAAAATATAAAAATGTAAATACTTTTACTGGTTTAATACACGTTCTGTACTAGCACAGTACGACGCGTCGACAGTGTAGTACAGCATGGTTCATGTTTCAACGTGTCAGTTCAATCAGTTGTGTGCCACTCTTAGTCGAAAGCGGTTGATTTCTTTATCGTGTGCGTGTCATGGCTTCAACAAGCAAATCCGGTGAATCAAACAGTGATATATCTGCAGATAACAATTTAGTGCACCCTCTGTTTGATGGAAAATACTTTAAAATTAAATCTAAAGACGGTAATAAGGTAAAGTGCACCTGCTTGCTGTGTAAACATGAAGTCTCTGCTGCAAGCAATGCTACAACGAATCTGTACACTCATCTGAAGGTAAGTGTTTTTTAAGACATCAAAAAATATCTTGAAATTGATCGAATAATCGTACAAAACGGCTCTGCCTTAAGTGGGCCTGTGTAACTAACTCGTTGCAATCAATCCAATTTGCGATGGAAAATTCAATGATGAAAAAGCTTTTAAAATCGTCTGATCTATCGAGTGGTGTATTTATTTCGAAATTCACCGTGTCCCCTAAAGTAGAAATTTATCAAAACATGAATTAGTGAATGCATATGTTAAAATTTGTATGTATTTAAAATGTATTTACAAATGTAAATACAAATGTATTTAGTATTTAGTATTTAAATACATTTCTCCCATGTATTTAGTATTTAGTATTTAAATACATTCAATGTATTTATTGCCCAGCTCTGAAAACAGAGCTGCTAAGAAACAGCGCACACAGGAAGAAGACTCTCTCAGGCAAGGAATGCAGGCATTTTTAAATATAACCGAGCCTAGTCAAGTGACACCTGCCACTGAAACACTGTCAGCTGTTACTGTAGCTGAAACACTCAATTCTAGTCAAGTTGTTGAAACAAGCACATCTTTCACTGAAGCTGAAACATTGCAGTCTAGTCATAGTGATGACTCTGATGAGATAGATCACATCACTTACCAAAAAACTTCAGTCTGGTTAATTTGCTGTGTCAGCCACATCTGTCACTGTCACTGAAAATAGCAGGTAATTGTAAGCACAAAAGTTTCTAAAAATCAATTTATAAAATTTTAATGAATAACACCCTCTTGTTATTTTTTCCTTAACTATAAAATATGTATATTAACCATTCCAGCTCTGATGATGATGGTGATAACAAAGAAAAACAACATGCAGTACATGCACCGAGTTGTGTACCTAATCAACCAGAGTCGATCAAGTCTAGTCAAGAAGCTGTTGATACAACAGATGAATCTATTTTCAAATTTGACAAAATTGATCCTACAGCACTAATAAATTCTAAGCACGGGTGATTTTATTTTCATCGTTCACTAATATTAAAATATAATTCCTAAAAATATAATGTGCATAAAGGTTATTTTTGCTATTTAAGTTCTATCTCTCTTAGCCATAAAATAAATAAAGGCAATTTATTTTTTTCTCAATCTCAGGTATAGTGCTGATGTAAAACGACACGTGCTGAGCTGTGGACCTAATCATCCAGATGATAAGTACATTTCAAAAAGAGGAAATGTCATTGGTGGTCGCAAACGTCATTGTTCACATGGTGTTTTTTACAACACCAACAAGCTAGTTCGCCATTGGTTGTCCTATTCTGAGACAAAAGATGCGCTTTTTTGTATCACATGCATACTGTTTACTGATAACAGTCTGCGAGGAGAAAATCAACGGTCTAATCAAGGAAATTCATTTACAAATGCTGGTTTTTCTGATTGGAAGCACCAATGGTCATAGAATGGCTGTTGTTGCCAGATTGATGTTTCTGAGACAGAGTTCAATCTCCAATGCATTGTTGAAGCAAAGTGAGTCTGAGGAGAATTTGAGAAAAGCTGCAGTTATAAAGAACAGGATGTTTGTGTATAGGGTTGTCAACGCTTACGTTATCTTGGTATACAATCTTTGGCATTCAGAGGTCATAGAGAATCATTGGATTCAGATGAGAACAGAGGAAATTTTTTGGAATTGCTTGATTTTCTTGCTGTGTATGATTCAAGTACTAGAGAGCAGATAGAAAATGTTCTTCATCAACAGCAGGAAACTGAGAATCAGGGCCGTGGTTACAAGCTAACTTTTTTGAGTAATGATACTCAAAGGAAGATAATTAATATAATTGGAGAAGAAATAACAATCGAAATTGTAAAGAAAAGAAAAAAAAGCTGTTGCATGGTCCATCATTGTTGACACATCTCCTGATGTATCACATCAAGAACATGTTAGTATTTGTGTTCGTGTTGCTGTGGATGGTGGTGTTTGTGAGTATTTGCTATGCCTACAACATGCTTCAAATACTACATCAGAAATGCTTCTGAGTTTGGTAAAGTCTGCTTTTTCTGACCGTAATGTTGACTGTTATGAGACTCTTGTTGCCCAGTCATATGATGGTGCTGCGAACATGAGTGGATGCTATGGCGGATTACAGGCGCTAATCAGACGCGATATCGGTGAGCAAGTTATATATGTTCACTGCAATGCACACATCCTCAATTTGGTACTTTCAGATGTTTCGTCAGCGTCTGTTGATGCTGTTACTCTTTTTGGAACACTGGAGACATTATATGTTATGTTTACACAATCTAATCGCATACATTCACTTTTTGAAGATACACAAAAGGAATCAGGTTTGGAAGTTAAAACATTGAAGAGACTGAACACAGTACGCTGGACGGCTCGTGAATTTTCTCTGGATGTATTCATATCTAGATACACATCGATATGTGAAACCTTGAATGAGATCACCACATCTCAAGAGTTTAGTCAGAAGCAGCGTTCGGAAGCAGCTGGTGTACTTCACATTGTTCAGAGTCGAGCATATCTGGCAACAGCTTGCCCGTTTCATAAAATATTCATGATAACAGGCCCACTCAGTCGCTATCTACAGACAGTCAATGTGGATGTTGTCAGAGCACTTTATATGGTCTCAGCTTCGATGCAGCAGCTACAGAAGATTCGCGATGACCCAGCTACTGTTATTGCTGCTGTCGAAGAAATCGACGATAAAGCACAGTGGCCAGTCATACGTGCACGTAAAAAGAAGAGACAGATCAATGAGAATGATACTGAAATCACTGAAAATACTCAGGCAAAATGGACACGTGAAACATTTTATACTGTTCTAGACAAAATTAACTCGGCAATGAACGATCGATTTTCTGAAAATCTAAGTGTACTAAAATCAACACAAAAATTTTGTCCAACAAATTTCTTTAATATTGGTGCTCAAATTTCTACATTGGAGAATGAGATCGACGAATTTTGCAATATTTACAGCATCAATAGTCACGAATGTGCCTTGGAGCTCTATAGCTTCAGTTCCATATTCCCTTTATTATCGAACACAAAAACGATTTACAGCACCTACACTGTACTCAATCATGATACGGGTCTTACTGAAACCTATCCAACTCTTTCAAAAGCATATGGCATATTAGTGGCAATTCCCGCTACATCAGCAACGGCTGAGAGATCCTTTTCAGCATTGAAGCAAATCAAACCGCGCATAAGGAATTCCATGTCGCAGGAGATGCTGCTGGGTACAATGCTGATGTCAGTCGAACGAAATATAGCAAAGAAACTACACACAGACCGGCTAATTGTTCGATTTGGTCAATCATCTAAATTTCTCTCGAAAGCCCTAATTATGTAGTAGAGACTTTAAGTATTTATTTTCACATTCATGACACACATGTTCTGTGCTCTCTATTATTTTAAAAAGTTTTGTGCTTTCTATTGTTGTAAGAAGTTTGTAATAATAATATTTTCTGCATACAAACAACCTATATTTCTATGAATTTGTTAACCGAAAAATCTAACAGTTTGGTCCTGTTTATAATGTTCAAAACGAAAAATGTAAACAAATACGTCTCAGTCTCAAAACGGTAAAAAAATGCTAAAATTAAAAATTTCGAATCATTTCGAGAGGGCGCCAAAATGCTCTCTGGCCCTACCAGCGATGAGAGTCCCACCACGCCACTGGACTGAGCGCTCATGTAGTTGTCTTGTGTGCATTAAAACTTATCCGAGTTCAAACATGACTCAGAAAAGGCTCAACCATTTGATACTATTGCATGTACTCTTGATACTATTTGCATGTACATAAATAAAGGTGTAATCAATAAGATTTAGTTGATGATGTTGCCCATGGAATTGTTTAGAGTTCTGAACATAGGTTATCCTTGTTTGGTAAACTTAACACGCTGTACTTTGCCAAGACCATAGTTCTGGTATGATCCAAGGTCACAATGGCTGAAATAGCAGTGAAACATGCTGATATTGACATGAAACCAATGGAATACCTAATACTTTTTGTCTAAATATATGCAATTTGCAAACTCATCTAAAGTGTTTGATTATAATCCGTCATGAGATGAAATAAATCTTCAAACTACTTTTGTCGTGTGTGTATATATATATATATATTTATTACACACATTTGTTTATTGGCAAATTAGTGTATTGGTTATTAAGCTGATATAGTCGTTGTATATATATATATATATATATATATATATATATAATTTAGGGTGGTCCAAAACGTTAAAGCATCGACTAAGTTCTCTCCACAAGGTTGGTTTTATGCCTCTTGGTGTGGACAGTATTTGTGCAAAGTTTAGTTATTCAGTTGTCTATATATTTTCCCAAATTTTCAAAAAGGGGCAAGTGGGGCGACCCCTAAATATTAACCGTTATGCGGTTAATATTTAGGGGTCGCCCCACTTGCCCCCTTTTTGAAAATTTGGGAAATATATAGACAACTGAATAACTAAATTTTTTTTGGTTCTCAAAGAATATGAAAGAAAACAGTAAGACAATAGGACATGATAATGGTGTATCTTCATTATTTCTTCTGCATCAGAGTCGCCTTGGATGGTATTGGTATCTGTTTTCGGTGGGCGGCTACGAGTTGTAGGAGGTACTGCTTCTGGTCCTCGTTTCGTGTCAAAGTGTCATTGTAGCGTTGTGCGAGAGCAATACCTCGCTCGGCAGCATCATTGACGACTTTCATCTTTAAGGCGCGATCTCGAAGTTCCCTGTAGTTCTTGTCATTTGGCCATTCCCGTGGATCTTTTTGAAGTAACTGGCGCGCTTCCTCCTTACCTCCAACTTTCAAAGCATCAAAGAGGGTCAATGTCCTTTTCGTGACGAAGGATGCCACATCATTTTCAACACCAGCTTCCGCCATGTCGATTCGTCGGGGGCAGCCATTCTTTTGGGGATGTTGGAGGTGTTGAACCATTCTCCTTTGGTATCAGGATCGATCCTATTATCGAAGAAGGCCAGTCCAATCAGATGCTCCGACAAATACCACAGTGGCGTCTTAGAGCTGTCTTCGCCGCTTGTGCAGCTCCTCCGTGTGGATATTTTTCCAGAAGATGCAGCATTTTGAGATCATTGAGAGGAGCTTGTGTCCCCATTGGCGCTTCATGCCAGTACTTGACGTAAATCAGACTGACAAATAAAGCCAGCTGAGTCACGTTTCGTTCTTCGCGTGCTGTGAGCTTGAATTGATAGTGAAAGAGGTAGATTTTGAGCGCATAAATCGCCTTCGCCATCCATCTCGCGTGGTGCATGGGACCCGGAGCTCGGATAAAGAGTTGACCACCAGTCTTTCCCCCAGGAAGAGCAAAGATAGTTCAAGGAACTCCTTGTAGTCGTCACGGGTTGGCTTGCCTGAAGAGCGTTAGGTAAGTAAGTGAGCATCTCTTTCTCATCTCTTGGAGTTGAGGGTTCTCGAACAAACTGTCCGATGCTGAGACAAATGCTTCGTGGGAGAGAGATGCCATTCCTTTTGAAATCGCTTAAAAAGGCCTGTTTCAGGACTTCCTGTTGAGCCAAATATTGAGGCAAAGACATCAGCAAGTACGACTTCAAGTATATGATGTCGACAACCGATCCAAACTAGCTCGGACCCAATGCTTCTTCAATCCTGACACAGGCTCCGCGATGTAAACCCGTGTTTGACGCAGTGGTATCGAAGACGAGACCTCTCACATGCTGTTCCACGTTCCATAATTTCCTAGTTTGAAGGCATGCCTGGGCCTGTACTTCTCCAGTTCCTTGTTTCATCTTTGGACACAAGCAGCTTCTCCTGTCCATTGAATGTTATAAGGATTGCTATCCGATGCACATTCGTCTTCTTCCTTCAATGCCGGGGAGAAGCTTTCCGTCCCAATGGAGAAGGACAGGGTCTTCTAGAGAGAATGATTCTAGGTCTTCTCGAGCTGCCTGTTCTCGCCCACTTTCTCTGTAGCGATGAATAGAGCTCCGAGAGCACGTCATCCCAGACAGATCATGCCCGCGGCCTGTAATACAGCTCCAGTTACGAAAACAGCATTCCGGTCAGAAAGATTGGTGCGACCCATTGCTCCAATGACTTCTGGAGATTGGAAAATGTTCGTAACCTTGTTCTTGGGACGCTTTGGTGCCGGAGCTTCAGACGAAGAAGGAATCGGAACCGATGGTCTATAGTCGTCGTCGTCTTGCGAAAAAGGGAAGAAGAAGAAGAGGAAAGATCAATGATGACACTCCTGCTTCTTCCAAATCTTTCTGTGTTGCTTCATGCCTTGCCTTCCTCTTGGCTTCCTTCTCCATTCTGGATCGCTTTCTGTCCTCTTGTGTAGTCGTTTCCTTATCAATGCCAGCCATGCTGCAAGAATTGACGTCCTTGCGCTGCATGGACAGGAAATTTCGGTCCTCAACGTTGACGATTGTGCTCATGGCATCACTGGTTGCGATGTCAAACAGTTCCTGGATGTCCGCTTTGAAGATGTCTTCATTCATTCTATCGCTGGCACGTTGCCTGGTCCTGTGCTTTTGAGTGTTTTGTAGCGGTCTAAAAGCTTTGAAAGCTTACGGACACAGGAGTCGATCCGTTGAGTTGGATCCGCGCTCGGGTCCAGACTTCAATCACCCTCTGGCATGCCCTGGTTCAGACTGTCGGAGGTGGTTTGCTTTTGATTGATGTGGTGGTATTGCCCCAAGAGGAGGGCGTCAAGGCATGTAGGAGCCTTGACGTGGATAAAGTTCCAGTTGCCATCCCTAGAAGCCAAACTTTGGAATTGAATCGAGTTTGAGCCATCGGACCTACGGAAGAAAAAGTACATTATATAATATATATATTCAGAGTGGGGCGACCTCTAAATATTCACCAATCACGCTGCAATTTTGCACAGACTATGCGGACACTAAATGGACAAAACCACACTTGTGGAGACTATCTAAGACAATTTTGAAATTTCCCCCTATGGATTTGAGACCACCCTAATATATATATATATATATATATATATATATATATATTATATATATTATATATATATATATATATATATACATATACATATATATACACACGATGCTTGATGCGAAAGTGGTGCCTCTTATTGTGTTTATGAGTTGGAAAAAGAGAGGTTGAAAATTTAAAGATCTTTATTGTCAATTATTAAGAACTCCAAGATTTATAAGCAATAAGGTACCTTTGGGTTATTTGTAATAGGAAAGTTTGGTCGATGGATCTACAGCTGAATGTGTAGTTGACAGATGTTTCAGTACTTCTATGATTAGGCTCTCGCATATTACGTCATCTGTAATGTATGATTTCACTAAAGGTAGCTGATATCATTTTTGAGGAGAAACCTTGTAAGTACGGGGCTCCAATAAACTTAGCCCCCCCCCCCCCCGCCCATGGCCTAAACATTAGAGGTACAGTAAAACTAAACATACCTTACAAAAGAGAATTTAATCCTCCATTTAATGAGACACAATTAAAACTTAGTGTTCCCGCCATTGGCTTCCAAGACAGCCTGAATTCGTTTGGGTAGCTTGCCAAAAGTGACGTGAATAGATCTTGATCGTTACGCAAATTTGCTAAAACAGTTTCAATGTGCTGCGTCATTGTATCCTTCGAAAATCGATTGCTGCAGGTTCTTGAAACAAGAGACATTCAACCTTGTCCTTTATTCAGGAAGATCTGAATAAAATCGTTGATTGGTCAGTCACATGGCAAATGAGATTTAACGTTGATAAGTGCAAAATTTTGCATATAGGTTCGCGTAACGGTAATTTTGCGTATAGTATTCATGGAAAGTTTTAACAAGCGTAGAGCAGGAAAAAGATTTTAGGAGTTATAGTCACTGGTGATTTAAAAGTAGCGAAAACAAAGTACAGCAGCGGTCATAAGGCGAACAAAGTGTTAGGTTTATAGCTCGAAATTTTGAGTACAAATCGCGCGATATTATAGTTCCACTTTTATAAATCATTAGTTAGACCCCATTTGGAGTACGCGCGGTCCCCAATTTTGGAATCCGCATATGCGCAAAGATATAGACAAAATCGAAAGAGTTCAAGACGAGCAACTAAGATGATTCCGTCGCTTAGGTCAAAGTCGTACGAGGATAGGCTTAAGGAGTTAAAATTGACAACACTCGAGACTAGGAGGTTAATGTGATCTAATCCAGGTTTTCAAATTATGAATGGGTTCGATAACGTAGATAGAGATAGCTTTTTCGAAATATTCAATATAATAGGACTAGAAAATAACGGGTGTAAGTTGACAAGTAGAAGGTTCGAGACAGCAGTTGCGAAAACTTTTTAACGCATAGAATAGTAAATAGCTGGAATAGTTTGCCGTAGAAGTAATTAGTAGCACGTTCTATAAACATGTTTAAAATCGATTAGACGCATATGTTGATAGAAAGGGTATAGTTTAAGGTAGTAAAATTAAGGCTTTCTGGGGATAGATCCCACAGCTCAACACAAGTGTGTGGATATGGGAGGCAGCGTCTTGGGTTAGGGGATACTCTCTGTCCTTACACACCCCATTTAAAGAGATTCCTCTGCCCAGCGTGCCTCCCCATAGTACTGTGAGGTATTGAAAAACTCATGATCTTCACTTGCCCACAAACACCTTTAAATGGGAGACCCAAAATGGGTGCACACACATTTCTACATTACTGTACAGTCTTTACAGCCACATACACTTTTCTCTTAAGGTGTATATATTGTAATGTATATGATTGTAAATTTTGACTTGGTCCGCAATCGATATGGACCGTGACTTGATGGATACCGTAATGAAATTGACTGGATTCTTTGGATCTGATATATTTGCATGTCCGTTTAAATAGATATAGGGGTAACATATTTTGTGGATAGTAGTCTATTATGACTTGATCTTCTGGATCGAGATTCTATCTTAGTTTAAATCGATAATTAATTAGTTTTAAATTGATAATTATTTAGTTTCGTAAAAATTGTCGTTGCCGATTTACCTGCAGTTTTTTACATAAATTTCTTATGTTCTTGTGGTTCGGAACCACGTAAAATTGTAGGTCCCCTCCGCCACCCGGAGGACTACACAATACACGATTACGAACACAGTTAGGTAGACAGCCCATGAGTGGATCCTAGGGGCTTTGTGTTGGTCTGAACATATAACTGATCCAATGTGTTCACAGACGTTCAGTCAGGAGAATTTCCTGGCCATTCTTCATTTCCAAAGAAATCGATCTCATGTTCCGCAACAACTGTTGATTGGCTAATGCCTTAAAGCAGGGGGCCTTATCGTGCAGAAGTGTGACCCTGATCGACATCCATAACATTGTTTGGGTTTC
>JAJOZX010001583.1:0-109235 GCA_023014485.1 Bathynomus jamesi | reverse complement strand
GAAAGACATTAAAATAAACCATACAAAACCTAGATGGAGTGCATGAAATACGTGATGTAGATGAAAACCAAGAAGGAAATGTTGGAGACCTTTGTGGTTTTATCATTTTGAGTGCGATCTCTTTTGGACGACATTTAGTTTATGAAGCGTCATTCTGTGTCTGGGAAAGTGAACAAACGTAAGTGTCGCATTAAGGGGAATTGAAAGTCCAAAAGCATATTATGAACATCACCAAGATAAATAAACGCTTAATGTTTAGTAAGCTTTCTGCTAAAGGAATCATTGAGTCTTTCTTTTTTCCGAAATGCTGATGGGCAAACAACGAACGTCAATGGGTATAAAGTCATAACGACACGCTCCAGCAACCAGCATTTTGTCCCGCCTCATTTAAAATCTCATGGTCTCGAAGTTATCTTTCAGCAGGACGGAGCTCCTTTAATTCCATCGTACGAGGTCCGAAAGCTATTAAATCTACTTTCCCGATCGGTGGATTGGGAGACGCGGACTAGCTCCTCGCGTTCCAGTCACATGACCCGACCCGACCCCTATGGATTTTTCTCTGCCGGGCTACGTGAAATCCAAATCCAAAGTTTACGCAATACAACCTAGAAATTGGCCACTTTAGAAGAACGAACAGTTTTTCGAGGAATTTCCACAGAAACGTCGTTCAATGTTGCTCAGGAAGTTTTGTTCAGGTGTGACGAGGATTGAAATTGGTAGTGCGCACGTGGAAGTGGTCTCAACGTTAGTTAAGATTAGAATTCTCTTTCGCGAACAATTCCCAATATTGTTCTGAATAATGCTTCGCATGAGCTGCCTTGATTTTCCAAAATAAATTTTTCAACTAGACATGGATTTTCGAATCACTATATTTTCAATTTTTCGTTTTGCATTCGGAAGGCAAATAGTAGCAATAATCGTATCCCCTTTTGAAAGTGACTATCAGTTTTGGCACTTAAAAACAGCAATTGCGAAGTTGAAATTACGGAATCACTTTCACCAAGATGATACGACGCCAGTTAGGCCGGCCGCATACGGAATAGTCTCGCGACTGACGACTCGAGTCGCGTGTCATATTACATTGAGAGAATGGGAGCCCCGCACACTGCAGTAATCGCGGTGTGCGGGGCTTCCACTCTCTCAATGTAATATCACGCGCGACTCGAGTCGTCAGTCATGAGTCGCGAGATTATTCCGTGCGCTGCCGGCATTAGTTTTCATGAAGGTGGATTTTCACAGCCAAGTAAAAAGTAAGAAATGATAGTAAAGTTCCTTATAAGGTTGTAAATTCTAAAAAGGTCGTTCTACAGTGACAACTTTTACAATTTTGGAAAGGATATTCCTTCCTTCCTTCCTTCAATAGAGATATTTATAAAAAGCAGACTCGCAAAGGGACCGATTTCTATACCCATACCCGCCAGAAGAAAAAAAAAAGTACCATCCGCTCCTTCTCTTCCCACTCGACTCTAACGTAACCATTTATTCCTCATCCACGAGTAGGAATTTTAACCTTTTCACCCATTAAGTATGCAATTGTGTAGCTGGAAAATAAACCATTTTCATTCTCATGTAACTATGTCTAAAGGCAAATTTCTTTTTTACGCTATATCATAATTTGTGAGTGAAAGGGTTAAAGGGGGCACAATTTTCAAATGAATCCATTCCCACTGAAGGATCTCCCACTTTTAAGTTAGATCTTTCAAAGAAAATACCCCTCGGGTATGCAATTGCGTCACTGTCTTTTCATCCTTTCCAAAATAAGGACACTCTTTCCCCAAACTTTGAATTCTCACTTGTGGACCGAAGGTGAAACTGGAATGACTCAGTAGGAAAATAATCAAAACCTTCTGACCAGCGGTCACACACGGTCTGTCTATCTGTCATTCACACACACACACACACACACACAAATTACTGTACGGGTACGGGTAATGGGCGGTTTAGCGTGTCTATTTCGGAGTAAGAACATCAAAAGTGGTGAATAAAATCACTGTAACGAATAAAAGAATTAGGAAGGAAACACTTTACGAGGAATTTAATAAGCGGAAATTGGAATGTGGTGGAAACTGGAAGATAAATTAGTGTTAGCTACGCCATCTTTCGTACCCGAGGAGTGTGTGAAGGGCACGACAGGATCTAATACCAGGAGCGTCTCCCACCGGTGAAGGTTGCGGGACGACAATGAACGAGAAAGGAAGTCCAGTGTACGCGCGTAAAGGAACGGGACAACAGACTTATGGAATACATTGTCCAGACACTGAACGAGGAGTGGTCATTGGAAGGTGGGTGGGGGTTGTGGGGGACGTAAGCTACGAAAGAAAAGTTCCACCGGCACTCCAAAGACCGGATTAGGATAAAGAATCGTTCAAGGGCGGAGTAGGACAAGGAGATGAGGTTTCAACAGGATGATCTACGGGCTACAAAGGAGAGTGAGTGAGAAGGGGCCGTACTCGTAGCGGAGTAAGATCTAGGGGAGCAAGATCTAAAGAGCAAGATCTAAGCATCGAACTCCTCTCTGGTGTACGCAGGGGAAATCTTCCATCCTCCTCCGACATTGTACGACTTTTGAGACGTACTCCAGGTGTTCTGACTGCCTGAAGGGGGTGGTTGGGGGCCACACCCCGTAGAAGGGCCGGACTGGGTTGAGGGCCCCCATAGTATTGAGCTCTGTGAGGATACGCAATAACTCAGAGGAAACAGATAAAACGCAAAAATATTTTTTCCTGATTTTCCCCGAAAAAAGAGAGAAAACAGGTTTTTAATAGTTAAACAGTTTGAAGAATGGTTATTTTTTGTAACCAGTTTTTAAATTAAAAATTTTTTTTTTTTAAGAGCACCACTAAACTAAAAAAAAAAAAAATCGAAGTACGAATTAGGCCATGAATCACCACCGAAGAAGGAAAATAAAAGTAGTCATGCAAAACTTCATGCTCATACCAATAATATACAACAGGCAAAGAAGTTCACAAATTAATCCTAAGCATTGTTACACACTAATATATATATTATATATATATATATATATTTATTCTTTCAAAGAGTAATTTTTTGAGGGAACATTTTTTAAACGAACTAATTAACTAATTTAAAAAAATAAAATAAAACCTTAAATTTCTCTGCACAAAAAAAAATAAAATAAATAAAAAAAAAGGGTAAATTCTTTATATTTATTGTTGGTATTAATTATTCAAATAACTTTTTTTTTTCCAAGAAACTCATTTCGTTTAAAATGTCAAAATCTTTATCCAAAAACATCGACCATGCTAAAATAATAACATCAATACACCGAAAGTGAGGAATTTACTTTTATATGGGATTTAAAAAGAAAAAAAAAAATCTCCCACACTTTACCACGAACGGTACGAAGCAATTTTTCATATATACTGTATATATAATTGTGCCGCTTGAACCAATTAAATATTGCCTAGAGATGAAAAGGATCAAAGGAAGAAGGTGAGAGTGGGCGAGGAAGGCTATAATTTACAGTGACTACTAAGCGCTTCCGTATTTCCAGTTCTGATGTGTTGAGAACACAAAAGCGCTTGGTTACTTTCGATTAGTCATTAAATTAGTGTTAATTTTAACCCTCTAACTGCAAAGGTCACGCGACGAAGGGAATTTTGATACTGGAACCGATTCACACGTTAAAAATTATTCCCTAACTAAAAATGACATTTTTGGGTGAGGGTTCAGGACGGGTGAGCGCGTGTCCCTCCAACTCTAAACTGGGCAAAAATTACGGAGGCCTTTCATACTCTCAAAGAGTCGAAGCCATCAGGCACGACATTCAAAGTTCTTAATAAAAGGTAAGATGGAGTCGGCGGAATGAGGGAGCGAGCATCTATTTAGTAGAATTCTAAAATCGAACTCTCTTAAATATTATTGCTTTCATTACCATTATTTTAAAAGTTTGTGGTCATATCACCACAAAAGAAAAAAAATTGGCGTACAACTTTTTTTATTTTTAAAAGCAATAAAGTTATAAAAAAATATTCACATACATATAACTGATTACACGAGTTCTGTCCGCCGTACACGCACAAAAAAGGAAAAGTCTCGGCAATTTCAAAGATCTAAGTTCACCCATAGTCTAATATAATTACGAAGTCGTCTTAAATCTCATTTCAATCACAAATACTCGTACTAATAAAATTGACTCGCGGCGCGCGCCCACGTTGAGCTTTACAAATTACAAATTTAAATGATGATCGTCTCAGCTTCACTGAAGTGTTAATTATGAAGAAGTGGGTGGATGTGCGTATGGAATGGTTCGTAATTTCGGATTATGGCCACAATTTTTACTTATTTTGCTTCTGACAGTTGTAATAACATACAGATTAGAGCAGTTGTTTCCAAACTGTGGGGGCGCGCGGTTTTGGTTATCTCCAAAAATCTGATTAATAATACAAGTACAGGCCATTTTAGTTAGTTGAAGCATTGATAATTCTATAATTGATAATTATTAATGCGCAGTTTGGTTATTGTAAATAGCGAAATTGTGGATCATCATATATTCATTTCACTATGACGACTCACGAATGAGATAAGGTTTGGTAATTATATGGTTCAACACCAACACCCAGTTGCCATGGAAACCAATTTATGAGTTTTGAAAGGCAAACGTTTACGGAAGCGTATTTTTTTTTTTTTTTTTTTTTAAACTTAAAAAGACGATGCCACTCCTCGTTTTCTAAAATTTTTCCAAATAAACGATTTCTTTCAAAACACATCCTAACTTCCGTCGTAACTGGGAGATTATGGTGAACTTAAACCTGTGAAATTGGTGCATTTCCGTATTCATAATCTGTTTTAAGTGTATGAAGGAGAAGACTTATGCCGTCAGGTGTATATATGAAGCTGTTAAAAATATTTCAGTTTTTTAAAAGTTTAATAATAATTGAAAGTAAAGGCAAAGTCTGAACCACGAACAGCGGCAGCAGCTTCTAATTTGGTTTTATTCCACGAGACTCAAACGGGTAGATTCTGAGGACAGGACGAGAGCGGGCAGCAACTCTCTCGTACGTCGATTTCCCTTTTGTAAAGAGGCTAAGTTAAAGGGTGTGTCGTGGTTCGATCGAAAACACGGGTGGGTATAGAAAGGCATGATAAAGTACAACGGGCGCAGTTGGTTGAAATAAAGCTTTAAAAAATTGATTGAACAAGATTAAAAAAAAATTGAGACGTGTTCCAACATGAAATTCCGTCACTGGTGCCCGCCAATTTAACACGTTACCATGGGAAGGATATTTCAGGATGCTCAACTGTCGCCCTATTAATTAGGCTAGGTCAGGTTACGTCAAAATCATTTTCGACGTTCTTAAATGTAATGATGGGGGTCGTTTAACCATCTAAGGTCATATGATGGAAAGCAGCTATAGCTTTATGCGGGATCCGAACCACGGGTCGGCACACAGTCTGGACGCAAAAGACGGTCTCCCATCCAACTTCTCTCCGACCCAATGTCGCTCAACTTCGCTGATCAACGGGAGGCGGTATTACGACATTAGCTACGACGTAGCCCTCATTGTTCTCGAGTTGAATGTCGGGAGTTGGGATAAATCACCCCCATTCTAAAAACAAAAATATACCCAATTCTGGTCCCCCCCTCAAATCATCTTAAATGCGTAATGAAATTACTGATAAGTCATTAAAAAAACCCTTTGAAAGAACGCGGGAACAGCGACAGAAATGAACTCTACTCGAGCGATTTCTGAAACAAATTCAGTGATAAAAATAACCCCGTCGTAACTTGGTACCCGAATATTTTTTTTAGGCGCGAGAACATTAACGTAGGAATAGCACGGCTCATCATTTCGCCTCGACAGTTTGTTTCGAGCGTACGGAGAGAGGATAAAGTCGACTATTGGAACCAGACTAGGAAAAACAAAAAAGTGGGGGTAGGGGAAGAAGAAAGACCTACTTTTTAAAGATTTTTTTAAAGTAAACAATAACTGTGCGTTGGGGGTATTCACTTACCCTGGGCCCGGGTAGTAGTAGGGTGGAGGTCTTTCGTATTCTGGAGAGAGGCTTGGTTGACTGGTATACCTCGGGGGTCCGCCGGTGGGGGGTACTCGCCCCAACTGCGACCATACACAACCAATCAAACATTTAACTCAGTCGTGTGTATGGTAAACCAAAGTCTATGAATATCTTTTTCCAATGAAAAACTCTTAACAAAATTGCCCCCTTTTTTATTAAAGTAAATTACTTAAAGTTTTCAAAAAGCAATTTCAGCGACTGGGCATCATCAATGACTACTCAACAGCACATAGACTTTGGGCATCCTTATCGACTAAATGGTACCTACCAATACGGGGGGTACAATACGTACCAAACTTAACAAATGTTAAGTGTGTGTGTGTGTGTGTGTGTGTGTGTGTGTGTGTGTGTGTGTGTTGAATGCAAGAATTTGGTGGTTAATGTACGAATGTCTAATTTTTGACTCGCATTTACCCACCTTCAAAGTGCATTAATGTAATAATAATAAAGTTTGTATAGAAGGGGAAGTTCGAATGATCTCAAGTGCAAACTTATTCTATTACAACTGATTAAAAAATGACCACTTTTTTACTAACTGATTGAAAAGGCACTTTCACCAAATGATAAGCACTTATATCAAGAGTGATAAAAAGGTGTGTGTGTGTGTGTGTGTGTGTGTGTGTGTGTGTCGTAATTTGTGAACTCCTTTACAATAATTTAAAAAGGAAAAGATAAAATAAGGCAAAACATTAATATTTAAAAAAATAAACAGAGATGCAAAATCACTGTTAAATTATATAGAATAGATGATAGAAGCTAGAGTCTATGGAATGCTAGAGAGAAATTAACAACGGTTTTTGTCGTGGTAAAAGTTCGTAAAAAATTTAAACTTAACATTTTCTAATAATAATAATAATAATAATAATATAATAATAATAATAATAATAATAATAATAATAATAATAATAATAATAAAAGTTATTTCATCATACGCAGTCTAACCTTTTTTTTAAATTAAAAATAAGAAAAACGTTTAAAAATGCAACTGGTCCAGCAAAACAAAAAATTTGGGAAAAATTAAGCTTGTATATATATATATTATTTTTATTTTTTAAATTTATCATGAGCAAAAGGTGCCATTTGGAGCTGAAAATGTTTTAAAGGCAGGAAAATAATTTTTTTTTTAACTACACCTGAAAAAATCTCTTGTTGCATTTGAAAAGAAAACCTTTAATACATATAAAATGCTAAATACTAAGCTTAGTAATCTTAAAACTATATATATACTGTATATATATATATATATATATATATATATATATTATATATATATATATATATAAACGAGATGTGATCAAAAAGTTGGGTAAATATTCCCGCAACTAATGAACGCGTGTCACTAGGTGATGTCAGTGTGTATGACTGATGAAGTCACCTTGGCCACTTGCCAGATGCCAACAAACACCATTCAACTACGCACCAGTGCGCCGTGTCATTGCTTTGTGCGAGGGCGTTTTTGTGGCGTTTGGCGATTTTGCAGAAAATGTCGAAATTTGAGCAACGTGCAAACATCAAATTTTGTTTTAAACTTGGTAAGACGGTTACAGAAACGCACGGAATGCTTGCAGCTATCTATGGAGATGAAGTTGTTACAAACAAGACTGTTTGCGAGTGGTTTGGAAGGTTTCGAGAAGGAAATGAGTATTTGGAAGACGATGAAGCTGCAAGCATTCCGTGCGTTTCTGTAACCGTCTTGCCAAGTTTAAAACAAAATTTGATGTTTGCACGTTGCTCAAATTTCGACATTTTCTGCAAAATCGCCAAACGCCACAAAAAACTCCCTCACACAAAGCAATGACACGGCGCACTGGTGTGTAGTTGAATGGTGCTTGTTGGCAAGTGGCCAAGGTGACGTCATCAGCGATACACACTGACATCACCTAGTGACACGCGTTCATTAGTTGCGGGACTATTTACCCAACTTTTTGATCACACCTCGTGTATATATATATATATATATCTCAGCTTAAAACCAATAAGAATAGAAAAAAGCCTATTTTGTTTGTATTTAATATATATATATATATATTTTAATTGGGGTTGTTTAACCTCCTTCGCAACATCAAAGGTCATATGACGGAGGGGACCTACAGTTTTACGTGGGATCCGAACCACGGGTCGCTACATAATCTGGGCGCAGAGGACGGTCTCCCATCCAACTACTACCCAAACCCAATGTCGCTTAACTTCGATAGATATATATATATATATATAATTTAAAGATTAATTAATGAGAGAAAGATTTTTTAAGTCATGAATAGGAAACTGTATAAAAATTAATGATGAAAGAAAAGGAACCAGAATCACGAATGTGAGAGACGATCAAAGGAGTTTTTCAAAACATTTCCTCGGAAAAAAAAGAGAGAGAGAGAAGTCTCTAATCTATGAAATAAATAATCAAATAAATAAATGCGCCAAACTTCAGACCAAGAAAGAAATGGAGGGGTGGGGGAAAAAAAAAAAAAGAACCTTACTCATTACTGGGTGGAGGATAATCCGCCCTCGGGGGAGATGAATGGGGGGGTGCTGAATATGGCTCCGACGAATAACTTCCAGCCACGCGCCCGCAATCATATTCTCTGGATCTTCGGCGTGGCTTCTTGTCGCATCCGCTGTTCGGAATAAAACTAGAATTAAACCCGACGAGGAAGAGACAAAATCGTTTCACAATCCACTCGCGAGAGTAATCAAGATTTATATTAATTTTCCATTTTCATAAGTTTTTAACCCCGAAAATACGAGTGGAAGTAATCATTATCTCGTTTAAACCAATGAAATTCCTTTTAGAAACCAAAAATCCTCCCCACCGCTAATAATAAAGAAATGAGAGAGAAGCCCAAGCTAGTTTAATACCCCAAAGAAGAAAATTTGATGCGGTTTTCGAGATATATGAAAGCAGTAATGTGATTAAAGAGCTTTCTGATTCAAAGGGACTTCTAAATCAATGATAAAGAGAAAAAACCGCACGAATAAGGTGACCTTGGAGTAATGACAAACATTTTGTTGAAGTCTCGGAGGATTGGAAAATATACTCCTAAAACATTAAGGACTTTGGGAAAGTGGGGCTGGGGGGGGCTAACCTGGTCATTATATCTTAATCTAATAACACATTAATTGACCTAAATCTTAAAAACATTATTATAATGAATAACAACTGGGAAAACGAGCACCGAATCCATTTTAATATCTTACATTTACTAACGATTCATTACCGTGCATACCAAGATGTACAAGTGAAAAATTTCGTAATGAGTTTCGCTCACTTATTTAGCAACGCAAACAAAATGTAAAGATGCCGTGCCACGTATTTTATACAAATATGCCAAAGATGCCAAAGATGCTGTAAACAGTGTGACAATTTACATTCATGCAGAAAATAAGATTTTATCCAGTGTATATAAAAGTGTTTTGGGAGAAAACTGATATTTTTGGAGTGTAGCATCACAATTTACTGCGAGTTAAATAGACACTGTACCCCTTTGGTGTTAAATAGAAACGGGATAAAACAACCATTTCGACAAGTTTTGACGAGTTCAGACAAATTGTAGCGGTGAAAAGACAAACGAGTGGAATGTCGCGTTCATTGTCAAAATACTTCTACATTTTTACCCGCATCAAATTTAATTTTTTTCTTTTAATTTGTTAGTTTTTACCAAATTAGAAGAGTAAATTGCCTCGAGTTTCCCGTATGGTACGTTTCCGAGCTCAGGAAACCGCAACCACGATAAAATGACGCGTTGCGAGTTATAAAGCGAGAGAGTATTGAGTCAGCGATGTTGGAAGCCAGAGTATTATTCTTTAGAGTATGGTAAATTTTTTAGAAATTAAAACCACATTAGTTACATCAATGTCATTTGAATGTCATGCATTTTAAGTTTTTATACCACTACTACCACGTACTTTCATATGCATTTAAAAGAGATAATTCCACAAAGCCCGCTCATATAATAGCTATTACAAATTCAAATTAAAACTTTTTACTAAATGTTAAACCGACATGACTGGCGGTGGAGCAATGTGGAAGAAAAAATGCAGAAAAATTCTTTACACCAAGTGACTCCCTAAACAAACGCGCGCGCACGCACGCACACACACACTTCCATACGAAATTTTTCTGCTTGTTTGGAAGAAAAAGAGTGAAGTAACGCAAACAAAGCTAAAAAAAGAACACTGGAAATACCTTGTGAGGGGAATGTTGTCCCTTCGGCGAACGCATCGTACATCGACTCGTGGCTGAGGGGAGAGGAGGCTCAAAATATCTATCTACTACGTAAACTTAACTACTACACAATGTAAATACGACGGATTACCTTCTCGGTGGTACTTGACACCGAGAAGACTGTCCATCGTACGGGATATCGCATCTTCTCGATATCTCAATGACTCGCGTAATAAGTACTCGACTCCTTTACTACTTTGTTTACTCCACTAAATTTTAACAAGCTAAAACCAAAGTTTCAAACTAAAAATAAATTCTTGGAGAGGATTAACTCAACCAAGTGATTTGGCTGAATCACCATTGTCATAGATTATCCTTTTTATAACGAAGAACAAAATATACAAAAGTTCCACAATTTGGAAAAAAAATAGTTCATTATTATAAAAAATACACACACACACACAGTGGACAGTGATTGTCATAAGTCACGTATCACGCCATCAATTTAAAAAAAAAAAATTTAAAAATAAAATACCAAAATTACTGTAAATAGTAGAAAAAGTGTATTTAGAAACTACTCAAGCATACAAAACATACGGTACTAATGAATTGAGATCAGTATTTCGTACATTTACCATTTTTTTTTTTTTTCCAGCACTTCGGCGATACGTCGTGGCATGGAATTTACCAGTATTTCGCGATACTCTGGCGTAATTTCCCGCGCCTACACCTTCATGGCTTCAAGCAATCATTCAATGATGTAGGAGTGTGACGGGTAACTTTTTCTTTGACGGTTCGCCAGCAGTTCTCTTTCGGGTTTAAATAGGACGAGTTTCCTGGCCAAGATCCGATCGGCTGTAAACCCGAATTTCGGAGCCAAAATCAGATACGGCTTTGGTGCGGCGATATGGCGCTCCGTCTTGTTGGAAAAACCTAAATATCCCGCGGGAGAAGTTGCCGCTGTTTATGGAGATGCACCACGCAACGTTTTTCTAACAAGACAGAGTGCCGTGTCACCGCACCGAAGCCGCGTCTGACTGGCTCCGAAATTCCGGTTTTCAGCCGATCGGCCTTGGTCAGGAAACTCGCCCTATTTAAACCCGAAAGAGAACTGCTGGCGAACCGTCAAAGACAAAGTTACCCGTCACACTCCTACATCATTGAATGATTTGCTTGAAGCCATGAAGAAGGTGTAGGCGCGGGAAATTACGCCAGAGTATTGCGAAATACTGGTAAATTCCATGTCACGACGTATCGCCGAAGTGCTGGGAAAAAAAAAAAATGTTAAATGTAAGAAATACTGATCTCAAGTCATTAGTATGCTCTGTATGCTTAGTTTCTAAATACATCTTTTCTACCATTTACAGCAATTTTGGTATTTTACTTTATGTTAATTTTTGTTTTAATTAATGGCGTGATGCCTGAATTATGGCAACCACTAATAAATAAATAAATAAATAAATAAATAAATAAATATATATATATAAAGCCCTTCTAAGAAGAAGTGGCTAAGCAACAAACGTAAACACACTGAGACGTTTAGTTGTACCAATTTTGAACACTTTTGAAGGTATTTCGACGAAATATCTTCAAAAGTTCTTCCACTTTCAAGTTGGTACGATTTTATAAAGCGTTTTCTGGCGTTTTTTTACTTTACTCGCTTAGCCACTTCCTAGGAGGGCTCTCATATATATTTATAAGCGCCCAAGTTGGTCGAACTTTGTGCAAATTTTCGTCCGTTGCCTTTTTTTTTTTTACCCAGTAGGTGGAATAGGTTATATATTGTCAAATCTCTCTCGTTTGTGTTAAAGTAGAGGGGGCAACAGTGTACAAGAAAGTTGTCTAAGTTCACCCGCGTTGCGATTTTAATTCAAAAACTTTTAAGCGAAAGTGTCCTTAACCCTTCCTCAGACTTTACACACCCCTTGATTTGTTTTAGGCTAGGCTAGGCTAGGCTAGGCTAGGCTAGGCTAGGCTAGGCTAGGCTAGGCTAGGCTAGGCTAGGCTAGGCTAATTTAACCTAGCGTAACCTAACCTAAAAAAAGTAACTCCGGCTTATTTACAAAGCCTGACCTAAATGGTAAAAAAAAAAAGGCGGCGGCTTACTTGTACACGCACGCACGCACGCACGCACACATTATATATATATTTTTTTTTTGGTAACGTAGATAATCTACCACAAGTTGTCTCCAAAAAATATTTTCTTGCCCAAAGACTTTCTATAAAAAATCTACCAATGTTACTGATGAAACAAAAAAAATTAGATAATTTACTTTTTTCAGATTAGGAAAACTGGTAAGAGGGATAGTTCCATTATGCAAAAACTGCTGCAACCAAGTTGCTAATTTTTACTTAATGAAATTGTTACTACTGTATTCCTAGTTAGCCTGCATTTCTAGCTATCACTGGGTTGTAACGAAGACTACAAAACTGGCGAGTCTTCGCTGGAAAACTTCGTGAATTTATCGGTGCCGGAAAAGATTTTTGAAATACCAGATATAATTTTACATTTTAGAATGAAGCACCAGTAGGGATTTGGACAGTGATGTTCCGTACGAAATGTTAAATGAAATCTGGCACCTTCATTTAGAATTAAGGGGGAAGGGGTTATCTTATAATAAAATTGGCACTTTCACAGTTTGAGTTACCACGGAAGAGGAATAAAGAAACAGTGCCCGAGTGTAGAGGATTCAGGGAGGGGGGGGCTAATCATTCGAACAAAGTCCGCACAGTGCCACCAGAGTCGATTAAATAATGCCAGTCGGTCGGTCAGTCACTGGAGGAAGTGTGATGTAATTTTCAGCGAAACCTTCGTCTTTAGTTATTTTGAGCAACACAGAAAACGTACCAATGAGGAGAAAACGCGATGAAAAGCCAACAAATACAAGCGCATCAACTAAAACTAAGTATAAAATTCCAAAACACCTCAAAGAATTACATCAAACAAAAACAACAACAACAACAACGAACCTCTTAGGCGAACTTACTTAAAAGGTATAAATAATCTGCCAAAGGTTTTCAACTTCACATTTCCATAATCTGTACAGACACACGCGCACACTTATGCTAAATAAACTACGTAACGCCATATACTCGAGTTTATTTTTTAAAAAGTCACATTTAAGACACCTACAAATTATCACCTTATTGCCAATACTTACTTCAAGTACGCCCGACTGTTCCTCTCATCATAGGCATCATAAAGGTACTCGCTGCCAGGTAACCAGGTAATTAGTTTTAATTAATAAATACGTCCAGGTGTATTTTATATATATATATATATATATATATATATATATATATATATATAATATACACAATTAAATACTGTAAGCACATAGAATTAAAACACAGTAGGTGTCAAACCGTGTCATATAAATGATTCCCGACTAAACTTGGGAGGACAAGATTGAAACTACTTCAATAAATGACTCAATTAGGGCGATGTAGGGAGAACCAATTCGTTACATGGAACCACTTACTAATAAGACAAAGATCGTTCCCCGCCCCACCTCCCCCGCCCCCACCGGAAAGAAAATATTCTGACGAGAAACTAATTGTCCTACGCTAACTCACATAATAATATACAAAGAAATAATAATAATAAAGAAAAAAATAAAGACCTGTTGGTTCAATTCTAATTAATTTTCCATCACCAAAACAATTTTAACTCGTTCATTTAAACTTAAAATAAAAATTAAAAAAATTGTACTTCAAACAAAAGTTGTGCTGAAAATTTCATTCACTGACATCGTTACAGTTGGAACACATTTAAAACATGCCTTTTTTAAAGTTAATGCATGTAATTACCCAAGTAATAATCTAATTACAATTACTTAAAAAAAAACGATGCAGCTACAATACAAAAAAGAAAATGTACTTTCTATGGGTAGAGAGAGAGAGAGAGGTGGGTCTAGTTTAGGACACAACCTAAAAAGAAAAAAAATAATATCGGTGTCCCGTGTCATGCAGTCAGCGGTTTGAAGTTGTAGGACTGAATCGCATTTTACTTTTAATGGGTAAAGGGCTCTAGAATGGGTAATACCCAGAATACTTTAGAGTGGCTAAAACCTTCTCTGGTACTAGTTACTGTCACTTACAAAATCAATATTCAAATATTTTTATCCAAATTTCTTTGAAGTGAGGACAGCCTCAGCATTTTCACAGTAAATTTCAAAGTGTGTGCGCGCGCGCATTTCTAAACTAGTTCTCCATAAACTAACCTAGAGTGGGTCTTCGGGTCTTTATTCATCTCAAAACTGTTAAAATCACATTTGGCGATTCGTCGTCAAAGACCGCTCCTCGACGGCGACTGATATCTGAACCGCAAAATGCCCGAGAACTGGGCATGGAAAATGGAGGAGGGGGAGGAGGGGTGGGGGGAAAGGAGGGGCAAATTCTCATTTATTTTATGGAAAATTGTGTGCACCGAGAACTTTACTTTTCATAGGCAAAAAATCTACAACGAATCCCGCCATTACTTTCGAACATGAGGGGTACGATAGTGAAATGACGAATTAGAATGGGTATGTAGTATTAGGGCGTCAAGGTATACGTGGGTAACGTGATTCGTGTAACGAGAAAGAGAGCAAATAAAAAGTAAAAAACAAAAAAGTGCTTCAAACAAAAACAGTGATAAAAAAAAAGGCATTCGAACGCTGAAAAGGAAAAGTGATCTATCTACCATCGCCATACAGACAGAACACAACTCTTTTACCTTCCAACTTCAACAAAATAGGGGGGTGGGGGTGGGGGGTCGTACGCGTGAAAATTCATGCCCAAACATCCGATTAAATCACTGAAGATATATATATATATATATATAAACGTTAAAAAATGAGTCCTTTCGAAATCTAATTTTTTAAAATGGTCGACAGTATGCAATATTATAAACAATTATTTAAATTATACAAAAAATTAAAGAAATAAAGCAGTCCTCTCACTCACTCTCACACACACAAAATAATAATAATCCTACAACGAAAAAGGACACAAACGGCAAAGGAAATCCGGCTTCGCGAAACGAGTTACCAAAAAAGGCTTTTCATTATTTATCTTCACTGCAAACAGCGGGAGGGCGGAAGGCAAATGGGGGTCCCCGTAAGTTGAAAGTAGAATGGGGTAACTCGGGTATGCCATTCTGATGGTCTGATGAGACTAGGTAGGAAGGGAAAGTGAGAGGGGGTGGGGGGAAAATCGGGTCGTGAAACCGGACCTTTGGGAAGAACGCGCGAGAGAGAGAAAAGGGGGTGGAGGGGGCGGAGCAAACGGGGTGTTCTACTTACGATTCCGTGAGTGGCCCCGAGTAGGGCTCAGTCTTCCTGTAGAGGGACGCCAACTGGACCGCGAGGGCCATGCACGGTAGGAAGAACAAGAAGCACCAACCCACACTCGCCCAATAACCGTTCTGCAATGTAAATATAAAGTGGGCTCAGTGGGCGTGAATATTAGGAGTGGGCGTGGGCTATTTACCTGCAGGAATTGGAATTACAAAAAATGGGAAGCGGAAAAGAAAAAAAAAATGTGACAACTGCAAGCCGGAATACTAAATGTGCAAGCTGGAATACTAAATGTGCAAGCTGGAATACTAAATGTGCAACACGACACTTTGGGAGGGGGAGGGGCAAAGGTACCAACATTTTGCTGGTGGCACTAACGACAATTGTACGTCACTCGTATTCTTTTCTAACCATCAATTCTCAAGTTAATACAACGACTTTTAATTATTCTTGGAAGTGTCATAATTAAATATTCTTTACTGGGAATCACACCGCTTTAATAGTTTCGGCCTCGGGCCACCCGTGAAAGGGTACCGTCGAATGGGGCACAATCCAGGAGGCGAAGGCAAACGCTCGAACGAAATGACGACGTACGAAACTACTAGGGGCACTCAATATATTTTGCCCCACCCTTTTTTCTTAGCTAAATAATAGGCCGTAGGGCTGAAATGTCTTTCGGGCCGTAAGTTTGAACTTTCTGCGCTTCACATAACCGGATTTTTCCAGTTTGAACCTCCCTTCCTTGTATAGAACCGTTGTTAAACGACCTTGAATAAAACCGATGGCGGACGCAATTTCGAAAATGGCGTCTGACATAATGTGCGTCGTAAAGACAGCTGTTATCGAGTTCTTAACCGCAGAGAAGGAAACGGTTGGAAATACTCACAAACGTCTACAAAGCGTTTACGGAGATGATGATGATGTTGATCGAAGCACAGTTGGAGGCTGGTCTAAACGTGCGAGATCATCGGAGAGAGGGAAAGCCAGCCTCGATGATGAGCCACGCAGCGGTCGCCCGGCATATGCTGTGACATCTCACACTGTGCAACGTGCTAACAGCAGCATTCTATCAAATCGGCGCGTCACATACAAGGAGCTATCACTGGAGTTAGGAATTAGTGTGTGTGAATACGATAATTCAGCAATTGGGATACGCAAAAGTGTGTTCACGGTTTGTTCCTCGCCAAATGACTGAAGATCACAAAGCCCAAAGAAAAGAAATTGCTTCCGAGTCGTTGGTTCGACACGAGACAGAAGGGGATGACTTCCTTTCACGAATTGTGACTGGGGATGAGACGGGAACACCACTTTGAACCTGAAACAAAACGTCCAATACATGGAGTAGCACCACGCAGACTCCCCACAAGTTCAAAATGGCTCCCTCTGCAGGAAAGGTTATGGCCACCATCTTCTGGGACATGAAAGGGGTGATTCTGGGGAACGTTATGAAGAACAAACAATCGACTCAAGAGGTATACATTGCTACCCTACAGAGACTCCAGACATATATAAAGCGAGTTTGACCGAAGAGAAAACTGGAAGACGTCCTCCTTTTGCACGATAACGGGAGACCACACAACAGTTTGGAAACAAGAGGGGCCATCACAAAAATGCGCTTGACTGCGTTACCCCACCCACCATACAGCCCGGATCTGGCACCTTCAGACTTCCATTTGTTTGGGCCAATAAAGGATGCTATTCGTGGAAGAAAGTTTCAGTGACGATGAGGTTGTTGAGGAGGTTAAGAGGTGGCTCCAGCGGAAGCCAGCGGACTTTTACCAGCAAGAAATAAAGGCCCTTGTTTCGAGGTGGAGGAAAGTCGTAGAAAAGGATGGAGACTATGTGGAAAAATCCGACCGAGCAGAAGTCTCGCATTATATAAACTTCTTTCATCAAATGAAATAATGTGAATGGCATTTTAATGACCTCAAATACTTCACACATGCCCACTTCCAGGGAAAAAAAAAAGTCTTCCTTTTTTTTTATTTATTTATTTATTTATTCCTGTAAGTAGGTCTACATTTGCAAAACCTTTCACAAACTGCAAAAACTAAACTGGTCAAGAAAATATTACACACACTTCATTTGCGAATGTTGTTAACGATGACGAAGTCGTAAAACTAAACCCATTTCGCCTCCAACTTCCAGAGGACTTAATGAAATTTTGGTAGTACGAATGTTGAAACAAAAACTGCGCGCGAGCCACTGAGGTTAGGAGTGGTATATGTGTTACGGGAAATCTGCGCAATTAGGGATTTCGGGAAATCCCTAAAATGTAGGGATTTCATGTAAAGTTAAGTCGTGATATTTTTGTTAAACCTACCGTAAAATTATTGAATGTCGTGATATTTTCGTTAAAACTGACGAAAATATCACGACTTAACTTTACACGAAATCCCTAGTTCCGCAGATTCCCTGTAACATATACTTTATGCCCAGTGGTAATCCACGTACGTGCAATTGATCAGCGAGTTTCTAGTCCCCGGACGAGTTCAAACCCGTCATGCCACCCGACGGGGAAGTAGTCGTCTTTGGCTCAGGGACGCCGAGGACACGACTGAAAAGATACTGAAACACTTACGAATGGATAGAGAATGTTCTTGCAGAAGGCTGACGTGGTCGAGTTGTAGACGGTGGAGATGGGGCCGCAGCGCCCAACCTCTTCCATCATGTTGTTCTTCACGTACTTCACGTAGTGGTCCACATCGGCCAGGAAGTCATCCGTGAAACGACTCACCAACTGAAACGCGCGTTAAAAGAACGGAACCAGAGCGTTACACTAACAAATTTCACGGAATTAACTAACGAGTATATATAGGGTTGAGCGAGTTTAGAAACACCCTGCGTGTATGTATACCTGTTAATAGCATATCCTAAACCCAGTCACTCCCACCCCTCCGAGACTCTTGGAACTCCCCTCATAGGGAGGGGAAGTGGGGGCCATACGCGTAAATAATGTTTTTCTTGTAACCTGAAGAAAGTGGGAAATTCTCTGCCAGTATACTTCCCTCATAGGCAAACTTATTACATTTTTTAATTCCGCTTACCCATCACCCTATACCCTCCTATACCCCTACTTTTAAATGTGATTTTTTTATATAAATACGTTATTTAGTCCTTTTTTTTTTTGTCTCCTTTTCTTTCTTTTAATCCTTTGGCCCAATTTTTTTCTTGTAACAATGTTACTAGGATACACGACTATTTGCATCTCTGATGGGGCTACCATTTTCGCCTGGCTCTCACCTCAACCACCTCGGTGGACCCATTGAGTTGCAGGTACCTCTGCGCGAACTCTGCTTGCGTCATCAGGTCGTGGAGTGCCACGTCAAGAGAAGTTTTGTTGAATTTCAGCGACTCTCTCAGTCTCTTGGTCGTGTCTTTGAGCGTTCGAGTGTTTGTCTTGATCGAAGACAGCCACCGGCGAAGACCCTGGTGTAGGAGAGAAGAGTTACTTCACAAGAAAATTTGAATTGGAGTCCATTCAATAATCTATATTTAAAACTTAAGCACTAAAATTTAATGTAGTTCACAACCATTCCCGAAGAGCTCTAACTAGTAATCGTAATACTAAATACTAAATACTATAATAATAATAATAATAATAATAATAATAATACTACTACTGCCTAATGTACGACACTCTTCCACGCGTCCCAAAAAACGTTTATCAAAACACAAATTAAGCGCAGAATATTTTCCACAGCACCCTCCATCACTTTTTTTTATTGGTTATTCTGGTATCGATAAATTTCGCCTTCAATGTTTAGAAACTGGCTCATTTTTCAAAGTCACAGTTGGCTTGCGCAAGTTCTAGCCCGCCAACTAAATTTGTTAAGAAAAAGAAAATTCAAGAAAAACAGTGCCTTGTGATAATGGACATTGCCTGTGCATAACGGTGTGCAGGTTAAGGTATTTCTAGGACCAATAGCTTCAGGTTTTGCTTCTCCATGGCTTAACTATAATAGATAGGTGCGATTGGATTCACCTCAAGTCTAGCTTAAGGATGTTAGGTCCAGTGAGGTCTATTGTGTTGTCTAATTGTACCATTCTAGCATAGGTTAATTTTTTTATCTTCTGGTAATTCCATTTTTGTTGTCCAGTATTTTTGTCATTGTAACCATAAGCACCATTGTATAGCATACCCTTTCAGGGTTTCTGGATTTCCGTTTCTTGATCTTAAGCCATGTCTAGACTCAAGCTCATAACCCATCTTAGCTCTTGTAAATAATTCAAGTTAATTTCTAATAAACCCTTAGAATTCTACCAACTAGTTTTTTTTTTCAGCCTTTGTCCCTTCCTTGTGACAAGAGCATTGTAGAGGGTTCGAACAACCCTTTCATAAGGCAGTTGATATCCCCTCTTGTGGTAGCACTGGTGGTAATCCACCTAAACAGGATGTACAACCCAGGGTCCTTGAATCAAGCGACAATACCTCCAGATTCTCTCTATTAAACAATTCAGAGGGTAATATCTGCTCTTCTCATCCAGCCACATTTAGTTTACTTCACGATCAGTCTGCTAAAATCTTGCTTGCTTGTTGTGTACGCCCATATTCGGTTGAGGTCCTCAAGTATTGCTGGGTGCACATTGCACACACCTTTCCTGAAGCCAGGGCTTTCCAGGTTCTCAAGTGGACCCGACTCAGACACAGTGTTTATCTTTGGAGATAGCTAGCGGGTCGAGTCCATTTCTTGGTTCAGCAGTGTGGGAGTCTCGTTTGCCCCTCAGTGACAGTCAGTGGAGGTGAGAAAAACTTCACCGCCCGGGACCTTCCCTTTTCCCGTCATCAAGAAGTAGCCAAGTTACGGTATTCTATTTATTTCTTTGCTTCCCCACCGCAACAGTGTATATATTGAATGAAACTTGGTCTTTAAAAGGCTTTATTTTTGTGAGAATTTTGGCTTTATTTCAAAATTTTAGAGTGGCAAACCTGAACTGTTGAACTAATTCTTTTCAATTAGATTTTTCCAAACGAAGAGTAAACTTCTCGTAACTATCCTAAGCATGGTACAAAAGATAAGGACGCATATAACTGAAATATTTCTCTGTACGAATACTTACGAGCGCCAATGTATATTCCCTGATGGCACGTTCATCAGTTAACAGGAGCGTGAACATGAAGAAATTGTGGCAGGAAAATATAGCTATTAAAGTCTGTGAACTCACCTCTAAAAATATGGCATCGTTTTTAAGTTTAACGGAGATAGCTCCGTAATCCGGAGGGAGTTCATCCGCCGTCTGATTGAGTTGAGCAGCCAAGTCCAAAAGGTCGATCTTCAGCACTTCTTGTTCAAGCTGCTCGAAATACATAAACGGTGAACTCGCTAAACAAACTCGATGTCAAATGTACATTCGGATAAAATTTAATTTTAACTCAATTCATTCAAAGCAGTCCTTATAACTGACCTCGGTAAGCGTGATAATATAAAAGTTCGATATTAGACTCCGAATGAACTCGCGAGAGTTTAGTCTTCCTTTTGAACAGATTCAACACGGTTTACATTAACATTTTTATATGACAGTACGATCGCATTAAAGTCGCTATACTGAACTCGCTCAAATAATGAACTTACAATGTTTGTATAATAATCCCACTCCTCCTTATGAGCCAAAGAGGAGTTCGCCAGGGCGTTCAGCTGTTGTTTGGCTTCCTTCGATAAAATCTGAACGTTTGTGTCTATACTTTGACCGATTTCCTTCTTTATTTTCTCAATCTGAAAAGAATGAATCTCACTCTTCCTTTTATAAACACCCTCTTCTCCACAAGTTCAAGATTTTCTGAACAGAGTTTTTATTTTTTTTTAAATCAAGACAAAGGCAAACAATTTACTATACGAAAAAAGTGAGAGCGTGTAAAATTATTCCTCTCAAAAAAAGTAATGCGCAACTGACCATAATTTTAATTTTCTTCTAGGCATTAAAAAGGCAGAGACCTTTTCTCCCGTTACCTCAAAGATAAATATAAAAGTGAAATCACCCATTTTCCTCTCACCTTTTCATCCAGCTCGAGGAAATCCCTGTAATTGCTAAGGTTTTCGATCATGGCATCGTAAGAGTGCAATTCCAAAACTGCGTACATGCTCTCATTGTTGTGGCACTTGCTGCAAAAAGGAGAACGCGCGTACACGCCTCAAGATTAGTTTCAGCCGGCCTTTAACCGTCTCCGTTTACGCCATAATCGAACACACGGGAGGGACCAGTCTTAAATAGCTCGCGTTTTCATTCGTAAAAACATCGTGCTTATAACATTTCAAACTTACTGCCATCTAACCAAGATTTGGAAACGGCTGTTTTCAAATCACTTCCTTGAAAGAGGAACGACAACGACGATGATAATAATAATAATCTCTGGGTTCTCCTCCTCCGTAACGGAAAAGGTCTCGTGACAATAGGGACCTACAGCTTTACGTGGGATCCGAGCCATTGAATTGAGTAACTTTTAGTGATAAAATAAATACAATTTTAAAATTTTTGTTGTTACAATAATTTTAATATAAATAATTGTGAAATTAGACTACTTTAGTTAATTTTGCTCTTAAGCTTTAGGCTTTATCATCTAAGGGTTGGTACACCATCTGAACGTAGGACGAGGTGGTCACCCATCACCCAACTACGAAATGGGTCCAACGTTGCGGCAAAAAAAAAAAAAAAAAAAAAAAAAAAAAAAAAATGCGAGAATTAAGTCTACTACTACTTCTAAGGCCAGCCGCACACAGGATCGTCTTGCGACTCAACTCCGGTGACGACTCAAGTCGCGGGTGATTTTTACATTAACAGAATGGGAACCCCAACACTGCAGCGATCGCGATGCGATTCTGGGAATCGCGTCGCGGTCGGTAAAAAACGTAACCCCCGCGAACGGCGAAGTTCAAATACAGTGGTTCTCAAACTGGGGTACGGGAGGGAATCTTAGAGGGTACGCGAAGGTGAAGGGGTCCTGAAAAATATAACCCTTTGGACCTTTTCCAGTTTGTGTACCGTTTTTCATATAATTTATTTTTGAGAATATTTGTTAAAACTAACGAAAATACCACGACTTAACCTAACCAATTATCAAGAGCGTACAGTTGATCTATTAGTAAATAGTAAATACTATTCCAGAAACGAACAATGTTATAATTAATAATAGATCAACTGTACGCCCTTGATATAATTGGTTAGGTTAAGTCGTGATATTTTCGTTATATGAAAAACGGTACACAAACTGGAAAAGGTCCAACCCTTTTAATATTATATACGATTAACAAACGGCCATAAGTCACACGGTCGTAAAGAATGTAAAAATCCTCTCGAAAATCGAGAAAATCCCGTGAAAGAATTCAAGGGGTACAGAAGAAAAAGGTTAGAACCGCTGGTCTAATATATATATATATATATATATATATATAATATATATATATATATATATATATAAACTTTACTTTGGTTTTGCTTCCGCCCGAATTGTTCATTCTGAAGGAGGTCAAGCTTGTCACTCCACGTTAGACTTACAGTTTAACGTGGAATCCGAACCACGCCCCACCACAAGGTGGTCAGAAATTACAAAGTCCTCGCCCGGACTCGATCTCACGACCTCCCTATCAGCAGCACAGTCTTTAACCCAGGGTACCCAATGATCTACCAACCAATTTTTATTGCGTGGAAGGATGAACAGCTGGGTTTACATATATAAATGCGCCTGAGTGGTGTAGTGGTTAGCGTCGCCGACTACGAATCCACTGGCCCCGGGATCGAGATGAGATCCGGTGACGGCAGGCGGCGCGCAGCAAGACCCAATTCATCCTTCCCCACACACAAAAAAAGGTTCGTGGATAAATGTGTAGCCAGGGTAGCCTAGTGGTTAAAACGCTGGGCTGCTGGTGGGGAGTGGTTCGGGTTCGACGTTAAACTGTAGGTCTAAGGTGGAATGACAAGCTTGACCTTTAGAATGAACAATTCGGGCGGAAGCAAAACCAAGATTAACCAAGGTAAAGCAGTGTGTGTGTGTGTGTGTGTGTGTGTGTATACACACACACAGGGTGTACCAAAGTCCGTTCTCTTAGAGAAATAAGATATAACCGAATTGATCGTGATAGATTTGTATGTATTACGTGGCAACACTTAGGTTATTGTCAATGTGGATTGAAATGGACTGGATTAATTGGCAAATTGATTGTATTATTTGTAGGGGTGCACCGAATATCGGTATCGGAATCGGCCAGCCGATATATAGGCTATTTGGCCGATACCGATATATCGGTATCGGTCAGAGGTATATCGGCCGATATTACATTATTCTTGCCGAGTGTGAAACTATTGAAGTACATTAGTTATTATTCTTAATGATTGATAAGGCCTGAAGATCTGAAGGAGGGTGAAAAATAAAAAAAGTTTACTCATTTTATTAAATTAAATTATTGTTTTTATCAAATCATCATAATTGCATAATTTGATAATTTCAAAATAAAAAAAAAGGCTCCTTTTGCTTTACTCTTCAATTAAAAAACAAATACCAAAAACTGAGAAGTACATTTCTAAAAAGTAAAAACTATTAAGTGAAATTATATAATTTGAGATTTGAATGGCAGATCATCAACTGCTCTCGATGTTAATTTCAAAATAAAAATAGCTACCTATACCCGTTTACTAAACAGGAGTATATTTAGACTTAGACACAGACACACACACACACACACACATATATATATATATGGGCTACGTCGTGGCCGATGTCGTAACACCGCTTCCCGGAGATCAGCCAAGTTAAGCGACATTGGGTCTGGGTAGTAGTTGGATGGGAGACCGTCCTCCGCGCCCAGATTATGTAGCGACCCGTGGTTCGGATCCCACGTAAAGCTGTAGGTCCCCTCCGTCATATGACTTTAGATGTTGCGAAGGGGGTTAAACAACCCCAATTAAAAAAAAAAAAAAAAATTATTATATACGTATAATATAAGACGCTGCTTTTGCTTTACCCCTCAATTAAAAAACAAATACCAAAAACTGAGAAATCTAATACAGTATACTATTTCAGAAATGAAGCCTTTTATATATATATATATATATATCCCCGCAAGGGGGTTCTAAGCTCGTGCTCTTGAGTGCTCTTTGTGCTCGTTTGTACGTGCTTGTTCCTGGAGGTTTCACGTGCGCCCTCCCGGCCCTAGCACCCAAGGATGATGGGGCTCGACCCTGCAGTCCTTGGTCTTTTTCCACTTCGACTGTCCCCTCCACCCTTTCTTTTTCTCTGTCTTTCCTCTCACTTTTTCTTTGTTTTTCCGCTGAGATATGCCCTTTAAATAGAGGCGAATCGGTTCTTCCCGAACTAAAAAAAATATATATATATATATATATAAATTAAGTTTTTTTGCGCACACCTACAGGTCGCTACAATTTGTGTAGAACAATGCAGTTTTCACCATTCGATGCGTCTTTTTATTGTGCAGTGCCGATGCTAAAAAAAAATTCCCTAACATAAATCCTTCCCCCCTTTTAGGGGTACAGTTCTTCCCATTTCTTTACTTTTAATCATAATTTTGGCAAAAAATGGGGGAGGGGGTGGGGTTAATGGGGAAACTAAAAAATAGATGCTATATACAGTGTGTCCGTAAAGTCATGGTGGGATTTTAAATAGCTATATTATTGCAACGAAACATGATAATGAGATGAAACAATGCCAAATTTAAGAACTCTCAAAGTTGTATCTTGTAGTTAGTCTAGGCTAAGCTTAACCTTTATCTCGTAGTTAGTCTAGGCTGTCCACATGCCTATGTTGAACATGAGCGTAATAGCCCGAAAGTTAATGTGTGGTGTGCTCTAGCACGAGATCGAGTGATTGGCCCATTTTTCTTCGCGGAACCCACTGTGACGTCACACAACTACCTCGCTATGTTGGAACATTTTGCAGTACCCCAATTTATTGACAACAATGTCATCTTTCAGCAAGATGGTGCTCCTCCGCACTATGCCAACGTTGTTCGAGAATTCCTTAATGAAAAATTTCCACAGAGATGGATAGGAAGAGGAGGATGGAAGCCATGGCCTCCACGCTCTCCGGACCTGACACCTTTGGACTTTTATTTGTGGGGTTACGTCAAGCAAAGCGTGTACAGTGTACCCATTAGGGATATTCATCACTTGCACGAGCGAATCACGGAAGCTATCGCATCCGTCACTCCTGATGTTCTTGGGCGTGTGGCTGGAATTGAATCACAGCCTAGATGTCTGCAGGGCTACCAGAGGAGCCCATATCGAACTACGTTATATAAAGTTATTCTTTTAGAGTTGTTCTTCAATTTGCCTTTTTTTATCTCATCATCATGTTTCGTTGCAATAATATAGCTATTTAAAATCCCACCATGACTTTACGGACACACTGTATATATTTAACAAAAAAAAAAATTAAAGAATCCTTTGCAAGGTGTCAGCCCCCTTCCCTCCTTGGGGGTAATGGGGGAAGGGTGGGGGAGGGGTGGTGTTAATAGGGAAACTCAGAAAAAAAAATACCAACATCGATTCCGGTCAGGAAGATCATGCTTATCACAACTAATGGAACACTAAGTTAATATTATTGATGCACTCGAAACAATGAAAACTATGATTTGGCGGGCCGCAGGGCCCCCAATTACTGTCGGTTCAGTTATTTGATCAATAAAACTAGAAATGAACGCAATCATGAAAATCTTAGGCTTCAAATCCGAGCTCATTGTATTAAGATTTGTGAAGCTTTAGATTTTCATGGCTGCGTTCTTTTCTGTAGTTTTATTGAATGAATAATTGGTTTGCCAGTAACTGGAAGGCCGCAGGCACCCCAATTACTGAGGCCCAAGGTGAGAGGAATAGGAATGATATCCAGATAAAGGGCTACTGATGTTCAAAATAAAATACGCCGTACGCCCACAATTCAGCCGAAGCACCGCAGATCTAGCAAAATCGGCGCGTAGCGCCGACCTTTTGCTAGTACATTTCTAAAACAAAAACTAATAAGTGAAATTATATAATTTGAGATTTGAATGGCAGAAAAACTGCTCTCCATGTTCTGGAGTGAGCTTATTTCTAGCAGGCTCATAAATATTACCTCCGGTACTAAAAAGTCTTTCACTGCAAACTGATGATGGTGGACCACTCAAATAGTTTGGCTAACATTGGTAATGTGCCTGTTGTTGTGTTCTGGTAATTTTTCCACCATTCGAAGGGGCACATGTTACGAGCAAGATCTGGTAAGCTTAGGTATGTCTCAATTTCATTTAAGCATTTTTTTCGTGTCTCCTGTTTCAGTTGAACTAGAGAAATATTTTTAGAGTGCTTTCTTTTTCTTGAGCTTGAACACCCAGGTTTAACAGAATCTGATTCCATTGCTGATGCTTCTTGTTCTTGAACGAGCTTTTCATGTTTCTGACACTTGTCAAAGAATGCCTAAATATCTTCGATATATATATATATATATATATATATATATATATATATATTATATATATTTTTTTTTTTTGAAGTTGATAAGCTTGAACTGCCCTCCCCCTCTGTCCCACTACTTTCATTTTCTGACTCCTCTCTCAAGTCTCCTTCTTGGCCAGTGCATTCGTTTCGATTCAAGTTCAAGAGTGAAACAAAAGATTCCCATAGTAGTTTTTTGCTTCCTCTTTTTCAACATTGCTCATTAAGAATTTCATTTTGAATCGAGGATTCAGCACTGTTGCCAGAATCAATTTTTTGTTAGTTGTGTAGGCACTGAATCTTTCTTTGAATGTTGTTTTCAAATCACCAAGTATGGTTTTAATTCCACTGACATTTTGAACTGCATAATCGAGATAATTTTCCATCACTCTGATAAAAGGTATTATCGGAGAAGCTACTGGCTGTTTCGCTACTCATTTCTTTTGTGATATCTTCAAAGTATTTCAGAACCATCACTAATGTTTCAGCTTGTTCCCATTGATTATCATCCAAACATTTGCGTTTCTTTGATGCACAAAATAAGATGACTGCTCTCTTCTGTTCAACCAAACGCTCTAGCATATAGTAAGTAGAGTTCCATCTGGTTTGAACATCCTGGATCAATGTGTGTGTTGGTAATTTGAGCTGATTCTGAAACTCTTTTAATAAAATAATTCCCTTGATGCACTGGAATGGTTAAAATATCCCATAATGTCTCTTGCAATAGCCAGAATGTCAGTGATACTACTTTGCTGTTTAAAAAGTTTGTCCTGTATGCATAGTTGCAAGGTGTGGATAGCACAGCCCAGATGAGATTCCTCCAGTAAACTTGAACTAGCTGCCAATTTCATATTGCTAGCATTATCTGTAACTAACATGTGTACCTTAGTAATATTGATTTCAAATTCTGTTAAGGATTCTTGGAAAAATTAACATTCTTTCGCCAGTGTGCGATCCTGGGAAATGTGAAACTTTGAGAACTGCTGTTTTCATATCAAATGTAGGAGAAACCCAGTGGGCAGTTAAACTTATAAATGGATACATGCCATGAGTTGCCATCCATATATCAGATGTTAAACTTAAGTATTGTGTAGTGTGTAGTTGGTCTTTGAGCTTGATTTTTACTCTATCGTAAATAATGGGAACAATGTTTTCAGAAAAGTACCGCCTGGAAGGAATGTTATATCTTGGTTCCAAATGGTTTAGGATTCTCAGGAAACCCAAATCTTCTACCACTGAATATGGCTGGAGATCAGTAGCCATCATTTCACCAATGAGGTAGTGCAATTTCACAGCCCTAGGATTATTTATTTTCCAGTCAAGCTTCTTTTCCAGAACCTCTTTCAATGTTTGTTGTTTAACACACGTGCCAACCTCTGAGGTTTCCTCACTACTTGCGGATGACTATTTGATTTGTTTCAATATTGGGTGCAATTTCAGATTTAGAACTGCTACTGCACTGGATTTGTTCTTCCACCTTTCTACTAAATAGACTTATGGATGGAGTATCTATTTTCTATTTTCTACTTTACGGAAAATTGCTGGATGTTTAATTTTCAAATGATTCTTTAGATTTGATGTCATTTTTTATGGAATGTTACTTCCTCTTGATACCGAAGTACCACACACCTGGCACTTTGCTTTGCTAGAATCAACTAGAACTTTAAAATAAGCCCAAAGAGGACTGGACATTGATTTTGACATGACCAAAATATTCAAAACTTCAAAAGACAAAAATCAAAATTTATGCACGCTATTTATAACGGCAAATCATTTAAAATTATCTCGTTATCATTTATCATTTTATCCTATGAATATTTATTTATTTATCAAAGTCTGAAAAAAAAAGAAAAAAAAAAGTGATTAATACCTATTCCACTTATTTAAAATGTATCATGCATTCCTTAATATAGTAATGTTTATGGAGTAAATATAAAGTTAGAATTTAAGTTTATATAGTTAATTTTTAATTTTTTATTATTTATTATATTAATTGGATAATATCACTCTTAGTCTTAGGAAGACTGAAGTAAAAACTCAATTGCCAGAGTGCACATTTAGTGAAATAAAAATATGAATTGAAATTAATTTAATAAAACTGTATATTTCTAGTTTAGTTAAATTAGGTTAGGTTAGGTAAAGATATATCGGCAAAATTTGTATATAGGTGCACCCCTAATTATTTGTATAGTTAAAACTATTTTCTCGCTCAATTCTATTTTTCTTATTTCCCTATAAGAACGGACTTTTGTTACACCCTGTATATATATTCAATTACTGCTACCGAGCATTTCAACATCCTCTGTTCTTGATAAGATTTTATTCTCGTCCAAAATGAATTATGAAGTACAAACTAATTAATAATTAACTAATGCACTAATTTAATAATTAACTCGAAGGCCTCACCTTATGGCATCGGTTATGGGGGGTTTCTCTGCCGGGTTAAAATAACTCTGCAAATTAATTTGTTGAGTGGCGATTGTGAACACCTCAGAGTTGCTGGGGTCTCTCAGGGGATCGCACACCAGCAGCTCCCCCAGGCTCCCCACCAGGAACAGGGAGGTGGTGGTAGTGAGCATTATAACGATACTGAAGAGGAAAGTGAGACCCACTCCCCTGTAAATAACAACAATAGTAATAAGATATTTTAAAACCTCCTTTCAATCTAAAACTTTGATGAAATGAAGATGGTGACTTACCACATGAGCCAAGAGGCACCCGTTGTCTTGTGGCAGGAGGTAGCTTCGTCAGGACGTCGCCCACAACACCCGAACACCACGCCCATTGTGAAGCATAACGTGATCAACAACAAGAGAAAGCAAATGAAAAAAAAGTACCAATACCTGGAAACAAACAAACCTTATAAATAGCCATCTTTATAAGTTACATATTCGCATCTACCGTATAACTGCTACTTAGCCTGTTACATATATTTATCAATTTATATCTCTGTATACCCACGTTTATCTATACCTTTATATATCCATCTGTATCTCCGTTTCAAATGAGTTTGTTAAACGTAAATAAATTTCAATGAAGAGCGAGAAGTGGCGATTCCTCTCTCATGAAAATTTCAACAACGTCGCAAAGTTTGCCTTAATTATTAATTACATTAATTAATTGGAAGAAGAGAATTATATTGACTTTCCATCCTCAGTCAATTACGGAAAGAACGCTTTATTAACGCTTTTAGAGCTTCAACACTCACTTTTGGCAAGGCAAATTCGTTCAATGGAGGACCCCAATTCAAAAATCTTTTACTCTACCGGGAAACAAGTGACTTCCCAAATAGGGTAAGAGGAGGGGGAATAGGAAGAACAAACTCCCGAGAATCGCATGAACCAAAGCATTAACAGAATCCGGAGTAGAAACCTGGCCTAGGACATTCCGATTTCAATCCGCAACCGTTTCAAGAATTATTCCTAGCTACAAATTTTGCTACTTTCCCTTCATCATGGTCGTTCGAGCGTTTCCCCTCGTTATCACCTACCTGTACATTGAATATTTATTGATGTAATGCCTCGACTCTTCGATATACTCGTTCGCCCTTTTGAAATCGATCTGGTCGAAACGTTTCCCGAATTCGCGCGAAGCCTTGCGCATGTCATGACCTGCAAAGGGATTGGTTACAGTGTTTATACAAATAAACATGTTGAAAACATCTTATTATAGTTCTATTAATTAACGAGTATTTGCGCGTTCCCAAAAGCTCACAAACACATTAACGGACTGGCGCGTGCGCGCGCGCTTTGATAAGAAACCGCGTTAAAATACAACGTTCATTATAATAAGCGTCGAGTATAATTAAGCATGTTTTAACGTGTTCGTATCAAAAGTTAAAGTTAAGCTCACCTGTCGTCCGTACTTGGTGTTTGATATCTGGAATTGAATTCTCGACTTTACTCTGAATATCTCTGGCGATTGAGTCAAATGACCGTTTCCCTCTCTTGACCTCAATCTCAATGTTGTTGTTGATGAGGGCAGTCACTTCGCTGAGCTTGCTCTTCACACTCGGTAACTGAGATGGGAACACGCACACATAATTAGATATCTAACTGCATACGTAACTTACAAATTAACTTCTTGTGGAACAAATTACGAGATCATTTTCGTTATATATTGATGAAAAAACAAATAAAATAAAGGTCCTGTGGCGGCAGGAACCTACAGCTTTTACGTGGAGTTCTAACCATCTAACGGTCAGTACATCATCCGAATGCGGAGAAAGACGGTCACCCATCACCCATCCAACTGCTATCCAGACCCAACGTAGCAGAACTTCGCTGATCTAATGGGAAGCGGTGTCGCAACGCGGTCACGACCTAGCCACCACTATTAACATGCTACAATTTATCATTCAGTTATTAATATCCACAAGTGAAAAAAAAAATTTTTTTTTAAGTTAAAGAGGAGGTAGAAGGAAGAGGTTCACCCGAACGAAACGCTTACTTACAATCCGCTCGGAACGAATTTTCAAAATAAAAAGCTTTTTGCATACAAAAGATTTTGCATTTGTGTCATCTACGGAAATTTAAGGAAAAAAATATGAAGGTAAAATATGTTTTCTATAATACCAAGACTATGTACTAGAAGAACCAAATGTAGAATTAAAAGAACTCGAAGGCAGTGAATCAACTTAAAAAAAACGCTGAAGACTGTTGCAGTAATGACGATTATAATCATGCAATCATTGCTACAGCTTTTCAGTTCTACAAACCGAACTGAATAACTGAATTTTATTTATATATATATATATATATATATATATATATATATAATATATATATATATATATATATATATATATATAATATATATATATATATATATATATATATAACGACTCTTTTTGACATAACTTTAGGAAAAATAAATTGAAAAGTTATTAACTTGCGTTCCTAAAACTGGGCAAGATTGTGGTGGAAAAAATGGGAATGCATTTTTTTTTTTCAGAAGCACACAACAAATTCAAACTTGCGAATCGAGGCAATTTAATTTGCTTTCATTATCTTCAAACGTTTCGCGAGAAACGGAATGAGTTTCACATTCAACCGTTGCTTTTATAGATTAGATTAGTGTTCCGATATTTCTTTCGAACGCCTCTGCTTTGGATATCCTCTCGAGAAAAATCTTCGAGCGAAAGTGTGGGTGCCAGTTAGATTCTCGGGCCTAATGTTCAATATCAAAAGGGACTACAGTATATAGAAACACCAATGTCCCCTGCTATATGTGATCATCTCTGATACAAAAACTCGCGACACATCGTCGTGTGTGTCTGTGTTTAATTTACGGTGATTGTTTCAAAAGTTATAGCGCGGACATGAAGGTGTGACAGGCAATCCAGTATGGCCTCTCCAAATTTATTTGGTCGGGGCCATAAAAATCCCAAAACGATATCTGCTGTACGAGGTCTTGCGCCACCCTACTGAAACCAAACTCTGCCGCCATAGCAGTCTTTTTGTCCATAAGAATCTAGATGAACTCTGGAGGAAGCGGACGTAAGCATTTTAGTTTACCGTTTATCAGTAAAGATTGGGCCACAGATTCCACCCTGAAATTACACTGGCCGGATTCATCACGTAGTTTTGCAAAGGGAAGGACTCCTCGAGCATGTTATGTGCCTCTACTGAAAAAGACTTCTTTCCACAATAACAGTGCCAACTTTCAGGAACGAAGTTCATACACTGATATTTAATTGCTTTTGAAGCTGTTTTAGAGTCATATATATATATATATATATATATATATATATATATATATATATATATATATATATATATATGAAGTCCAAACTTACCGCTTAATACCTAAAACAAGATACGGTAATAAATCTAAATCAAATCCAGAAACACTAAATAAATGCCAAATAAATAAATATATATATATATATATATATTCAAACCATGCTCAAACATGTTCAAGACATGTCCAAAACAAGTTGAAGCATATTCTAAAACGAGAGAGGTAACGATGCTTAAAAGAATCGGTCACACCTGTTCATTCAACCAATTAAGTTTACCTGGGGTAATACATCCGTTTCCAGATACTGCCGCGAAAAGAAGGAAAGGGGGTTTGAGGGTGTGGGGGGGGGTTGTTAAAAAAAAAGTTAGTATTATTGTTGTTGATTCAATCATCCTTAAATTACGTTATCAACGAAAACTAAGCTCCTATAACCCTTTGGTCAACTCTAAAAACAAAGTAACAACCCAACTTAACCTATGTTAACTTAACTAGACTTATACCATCTGGTCGACGAGACAGTCTATCGAAACTCGCCTCGCCTAACCCTTTAATTAACTAATTTAAATGTCACATTGAGAGAATGATGTTAGACAGTCAAATTAGAGGCAATTTAAAATATAACTAACACCACGGTTTCGACCATACTACGGAAGAATCGAGTATCGGGCATGATCGGGTCAAACCAAGTATCACGTGGTCGGGCTCCCTTCGTAATATTATCGGATGGGTTCGTTCTTTTAATCCGACTCGACGAAGACTACCAGTATACAGTCGAAAACGGTTGTTCTTTCGTTCGGCTATTAAACCCGTCTTACAACATTAAGAGTAACTTCATCCCAAAATCACCCAACTTAGCTTAAAGTTAAAGTTAATGAATGATTTAAGCGATGATATTAAAAAATATTTAGGATGTAAAGCGCGTTTAAAAACAAACCGTGATCTCTTTTAATAAATGAATAGTAACAAATCTTCGTATTGATGCCAGCCATTTATGATAACCCGCATCATTTTTCCGATTACCTCATATATTCCTCTTTTTTGAACTATTTAATACTCTTATACGCAGAATATTCTACGTATTACGCAGTCAAATGTGTCAACTCCACATAATGCGTGTTACCTTTTAATTAATACGAGAGGCCAGCAAGACTAAAGTTTAGGGGCCAAGTTGTTACAAAAGAGCAATACACCCAATCCTTTTGTTCGTACGTTAACTCTCTAATGCCTCAAGAATAATTCAAGGTTTGAAAATTTTGGTGCAAAAATAATCTCTCAATAGTTATTTCATAAGGGCAAAGATACCATGAGCTAACGTTCACATATACTGCCAAACGGTATGAAAGGGTTAACTAAAAGCGAGGGGTGGGGGGCCAGAAATTAGTACGGTAGTCAGGCCAGACTAATGCAGCCAACTGCGTTAACAACTGTATTTATCAACCATCACCATCAGGAGTCGAGCCCCCGACCACAGTGTCGTGTTGCTCAAAATGAAACGATGTTAATCAACTCGCGACGTTCGTTTACTCGCATCTTCCAAATAGAAATTATGTTAAGTAATATTTTTAGTTAAATTTCCATTAAAAACTTTTAACTCGACTGCGTTAACCCTTATATGAAATTTAACTACCCACTACCAAATACTCACCATTCAACCCAACCTAAACTAATCTCATCTACACTCCAAAAGTAAACCAAACACTCCATACTCAACACGGTAGTACCACGCACCCAACCCAATTCAATCGATCCCATCTCGCTAACTCGACCCGAGAACAAAATTAATATTTTGCTCCAGTTAACATTTTAACCTAACCTTACGCTCGGATCAATCTAATCTCAAACATTATCTCACTCAACACCTTGTCCAAATAACTGTACCTAATTTGAACAAACCTTCAACCAAAATTTAACCAAATCAACTTTAAAAAAAGGTCTTTTTTAGGGGTTTTGAAGCTTAAAGAAATGTGCTTAAAAAACTGGTTAATGATGACCGTTCAAAAACGGGGTTTTTTTTAAATAAAGGAAGTATGATCATTACAACTTAATGAAGCTTAAATTAAAAACCAACAAAAAAGGTTTTAATATTAATTAACCCTTTCATGCCATATGCGTAACATTTTACGAGATTTTAACCCTTATGGAGAATAACATTAGGTATAAAATTGTTTTCATCTTAAACAAACATAATTCAGGCACGAAGGAGTTAAGTGCTACGAACTTTGATAAAAATAGCTTCATTTTTCTTCTAAGAAATTTTGTTTAATTTTGAGTGCTTTGGTTAAAGAAAAAATTATAACAGGGTCTTCCACAAATTAAGGACAACCTTATATTAATATATACAACGTATGATGTAAAACGGACGCCTTAATTCGTGAAACCTGGTATAGAACCGTGTTTTTTAAGCTTTTAATAAAAGTGCAGTAACCGTATTAAATAACGAGGTAGAGAGTCGGAGAAAAGGATTCCAAACTCAAATGTTTACCATCAGGAAGTTAAGGAGTTTCCAATAATTATGATAATACAATGGTAACGCACCCAATAAACAGAGAATGCTCGTAAAGAAATGAACTTCGTATTAAGTTCGAAAGATAATGATGATAATGATGATAATGATGATGATAATGATGATGATAATAATGATAATAATCTGAAATCACCTTATGGAATTCATTTCTTATTTCCAACTTTGGAGCGTACTTCGAAATAAGTTCCAAACATTCGGGGAGTTTTTCGCAATTTTTCTTCAACTTCTTCAGGCGTTTGGCCACGTCCTCAAGACCTGCAAATGGAACCACAAACATTGACAATCGAAGTGCAATTCACAACTGAGCCGGACGGAAAGAACATTTAGGATTTGTTAAAGAGAGGCGCTAAATTATTAACAGGCTATTTCTTTATATCTCCCTCACCCGACTAAAAAACATTCAATATCTTCCGAATTCGGGCTTTCAACTCACGAAGTAAACTCTTTCCGGCATCCAACAAGTTCTAACAAGTCTCGGTGCAATAATAATACTACTACTACTACTACTACTACTACTAATAATAATAATAAATAACGTTTGGAGGGTTGTTTAAACGTTTTCGTGACAGCAAATGTTATATGACCGAGGACCTACAGCTTTACCTTCAACGTCAAAATTTGAAGTCAGAGCCGACACTGTTCAACTATTTTTTCCAAAAAAGTTCACACACACACACACACACACACACACACACACACACACACACACACACACACACCCCTTTCAAGGATAAAATACAAATAAAAATTATTACTACAACGATGAGTCTTTTATTGAGTAATTTAATTAAAACATTAAAAGCTTAAAAACTTGAAAAATAAAATGCAAATATGAGAAAACATTACGTTAAAATAAAAAGATCCTTCAGCCTTGAAAAGGGGTAAATGTGACCCGAAACTAGTCTCTATTAAAATGAGACTTAAATCGTATTGGTTATTTATTTGGACCCTTAATAAGGCTCCACTAGAGGACAAATAAAGAGCCACTGACCGCTCTGGAGGTACGACGTCTCCTCCTGCAGTTGGATCGTGGTGTTCCTGATGATGTGAAGGTCATTCTTGATGTCCGTGAGGGAGGAGGCAATCGCCGTCAGATTGTCGATGGCAATCGCCTTCGAAACTCGCGCTAACTCGCCGTTTATCAGCTCACCGCTTCCTGGATGGGAACATCATCATCTCTTAGAGGCATCGATCGCTTCCCCATCCTAATCCTACACTTCTCCTATAATAAGCCTTCAAGCAAACCCCCTTCCTCATCTCAACCAGAGCTTTCATCGCGCGCGCGCAGTACCGACCTTTTAAAATTCATATCCATAAAAAACTAATGAACTGAACCAAATTTAACCTCATTGCTATCGAACCGACGAGGGCGTAATAAGTGTTTCGGATATAAATGAGGTCTCAAAGAGTACTTTCTACCGAGTCATTAAATGGCGAGGTACTCTCTAATCTAGTCTAACATAATATAATATATAACCTAACCAGGATCAATATATCTATTCTCCGACAATAAAAATGTTTCTAGATACATTTTTATACATTTTTTAGTATTTCGAGGTATCAAATGCATTACCTCACAAAAACAAATTGCCCCCATTTCAACTGAATTATCACACACTCGACCTAACTCATGCCCAATTACCTGCGCGGGCGCGCGCGCGCACGCACACTAAACCGTTAAAACGTTTGGGTCTTAGCACACTGTAGTACTTAATCGCCTAACAATAATTAAGCCTATGTGATAAGGCAACAATTCGGAGAAAGAAAAGCCTAGTAAAGCGTAGTCATGGCAATGTGTATAAGTTTAGGCTCAATCAAGCTATGTATCTATTGTCATTTGCCCTTTATCCATCCGATACAACTTATTGCGTCGAAGTTCAACGTTATTCTGTCATTATTTACGCCTCTTATTTGATTACAGGTGATCATTACCGAAAAGTGGACGAAGTTCAAAGTGGGAGTCATCTGTCCTTACAGTGACATTTCACAATCGCATAAACTTACAGGGCAATTTGAATGCCGAGTGCCATGAGTGCCAATTATGTAATTTATATTAATATATTCACATAAAAAAGAAATTCCTCACCACCACTCACTATTCATCATCTATTCTAAGCAACTGAGAGCACATGAACCCTGAACCCCCAACACCACTACCCACACTTCCTCTAAATGCAAAAAATTTAAACGAGTTAATAATGCTTGGATTGACCCTCAAACACGAGAAAATTTTCAATAAATAGAAATGCTGCGAATACTCAGGAACACCACGGTAGGAATGAGTTTGATATGGAAAGGGTTTGTTTGTTTGTTTTTTATTTGGACTGTGGAGGAAGGGGGGGGGATTATTTTCAAAAATAGAGAACTAAAATGGGTGAAAAAACTTATTTAATCTCATTTCCCGACTCGCTTACCTATACCAACTTATCGCCCCTTCCATAACTCTAGTCTTACCTCATTACCCGGGAACAACTTACTGTCTAATTTACTAAAAAGAACGCTCTGCAACTCCTTGAAGTTTTTTTCATACAAAGTTTTCACTTCCTGCAAAATAAAAAATGGGCATCAACACAATGAATACATAAATGTGGGTATCGTATACGTATAATAAGGTTTACTTAAGGGGGTTGTTTAGCCTCCTTCATAACGATAAAGGTCATGTGACAGAAGGAGGACCAACAACTTCACGTGGGATTCAAACCATGGGTCGATACATCACCTGAACGCAGAGGATGAGTCACCCATCCAACTACTGAACATAGCTAACGGGAGGCAGTGTTACTATGTGGTCCCGATGTAGTCCTGTATACACTCAAAGTAGCGTCAATGAAGGCTACTTGTGAACGAGACCAATGAACCAACATGAAAAAATTTCCATAATCGGGACCAACGATTCGTCCAAGTCCGTGACTGACCACGAAACAGAAACAAGGTGCCCCCCCCACCCCACCCCAAAAAAGGCAACAACTGGTCAAAGTACATAATTACTGATATTAGACGATAAAACAAAGCCATCTTCGTACGAATATGAAATTATGGTTAGACAGTTACTGCAGCTACCGTACACACTACACATTTTCCCCAAACTGGGCAATTAACCAGACCTTTGTTATATATTAATTCAAGTTCCACACCATTTAACTCTCACTACCAAGGTTTTTAAGTGATGAGCTTTTTCCTTTTAACTTACGACTGAAGCACAATACAATACAATCCACCAACCTTTCGACTCACCTTATGCGTGTTGTTGAGTACGTTGCGTGTCCTGGAGTGAGATCTCGAGTTCTGAGGGCAAGTTCTGTACTCCGTCTCCATCCGAGCGTTAGTCACGAAAGAACAGACCAAAACCCAGTCCTGCCAAAGGGTCACACGAATATATTTACATCATTAATTTATTATCATTTTATACAATCATCAATTAATACCATTAATTATTAATTAGCCAAATTAATTCGGGGTAAAGGCGGGGCACTCACAACAAAACTACGACGAGTGTGGCGAGAAGCGTTCCGAGGGCGGCTCTCTTGCAAGGATCCCTCTTCTTGTCGTAGGAGGGATAATCCCCCACAACGGCCCCCGCATCTGCAGCAAGCGAACACGAGGCCCGCGTATAGGCGTCACGAGGGCAAGAAGCACGCCCACACTCACAAGGAGGATGAGCCCCACGTAGTGGAAGAGAAGGGCGTCCCATTCGCTTCAGGTCCTTGGCAAGGCGGGGCCGCTCGCATGTCGACGGTAGGATTCGACTCTCCCGCTCGATGAGGGCGCCTGATGGCAAAAATAGTGGTTGGGGTAAAATAAGGACTCATGAAAACTGAACAATTGCAACCCTACGCATTTGGTTTGGTTCAACGAGACCAACCACATTCAGATTTACGCTCGTTACCACAGCAACAGAAATATATAATATATAGATATATATATATATATATATATATATATATCTATATATACATACAGGGGTCCCGTAAGTCTGGACCCATAGGAAAAATAATAAAATTACAAATAGTCCAAAGATTATTACAATCTGTTCAAAGTGTCCGCCGTGTGTCGCACACATAGTGAAGACGCAATCTCCACTGCGACAGCACTTTCTGAATCACAGTCGCAGAAATTTCATGACACGCCTCCACAAGCGTGCTTTAAGGTGGAAAATGTTCTGAAGTTGGACCTCGTACACTTTGGCTTTCAAGTGGCCCCACAAATAAAAATCATAAAAAATAATAAAAAAATAATAATAATAAAATAATATAACAACATAATAAAAAATATTATAAATCCCTATGGGTCCAGACTTACGGGACACCCTGTATATATATACGATATATAAGGGTGCTCCTTATTTTCTGAAGTTGGAAATTCGATGTTCCTACCCTCTACAATCGTTCCTTTTGAGTAAGATTTTGAGGTCGCTCAATAACCCTGAAGTTTCATCCAGTCGCGGATTCGACAGGGGTCTGATGGGGCTGCAGCCCAGGCCCACCAAGGAACATAGGAACTCTTATCAAGTTACTCGTAATTTGATACAGAATATATGGTTTCTTTGTTGAATATACTGGCCTATGTTTTCATACTCAGGATCAGAATCATACACGTAACGTAATGAACAAACGTAACCTAGGCCCATTTGGATCAATCAGCCCCAGGCCTATCACGCCATTAATCCGCCACTGGTTTTACCCCCGACCCCACTCCCAGTATATACAAAAAAATAAACTAAACGAGAAAATAAAAAAAAAAAAAACACGAACTGCGACGAGATATTAAAATTAAACGACAAAGAAATCGGTTACAACTGGGACAAATGATGTGGTAAGCAGTAGCTAAAATTTCAGTGCTCTTCAGCGACCTCTAAATAATAATTTAAAAAATTTACACGCACAGTTTTTTTCATCAAATAAAACAATTTGGTTCTCGAAAAGGACGTTTAAATTAAAAAAAAAAATTTCATCCCAATATATGGGAATGAACTCAGAATGGTCCCCTGAGGTTCTTTATGATACACACAGACCGTGCACGGAACAAGGAACTCTTCTGGGATAATTAAATCACTATAGTCCGAACAAGTAATGGTAAATGACAAATACCATAGTTTTTCTTTTTCATGATGCTAGCCCAACGTGGGCAACGGGTCACTCGCAGAGAGGTCCCATAAATATAGCTTCCCTCACCAGCTATTTGCGAAGCAGACAGGATCCAGCTTTGGGACATGGATCTAGGGTTTAAAGCAGCCTAGCCCTGCTACATTTAGAACCTCAATATAAGCAAAAGACTCGTTGCCTTCATTTACCATTACTTATTCGGACTATAGTGGATTTAATTATCCCAGAAGAGTTCCTTGTTCCATGCATGCACGTACGTATATATATATATATATATATATATATATATATATATATATATATACATACACATACATACAGGGTGTCCAATAAGTCCGGCATCAGAGGAGAAATTCATATTTTTCTATTTCTACAGGCCATAATGTCTGTGAGCAAGGAAGAACGAATCCAGATAATTCTACTCATAGGAAATCGGAGTCAGAGAGAGGCCGCTGCTGAATTTAACAGACTGCATCCAGACCGCGAGCCAATAACATTTGAGGCAGCGTATTATTGGGGCATGTAACACCATTACATCATTCACCGTGTGCTTGCTGACTGGGTATCACCTCTGAATTGTGTATTGAAAACAATGGTGGACATATTGAGCACGTTTGTAAATAAAAGCTTTTGTTTTGCCTTTTTTTATTATTTTTCCTATGATGCCGGACTTATGGGACACCCTCTATATATATATATATATATATATATATATATATATAGAGAGAGAGAGAGAGAGAGAGAGAGAGAGAGAGAGAGAGAGAGAGAGAGTGTGTGTGTATGTGTTACAAGGAAAAGAAGTACCTCAAAAGGCCTTGCGGCCCATACTGAGGAGGTACCAATGGCAACAGGTGCCAGGGAAAATTTTCTACACACTCAAATAGTGTGCAAGATTTGGTCTAACCTTTTCTTGAAATGATCCACAGAGGAACTGTTCACAACTTCTGAAGGTAAACTGTTCCACGTGTCACAGATCTTATATGTAAAGTAATTCCCACACACACTAGTCCTAAACCGTTTCAAATCCAACTTCCAACCATTGTTGTGAGTTGGGTTATCATTTAAACTAAACATGCTTCTAAAATCGACATCGTTGAACCCGCGTAAGAGCTTGAAAACCTCGATCAGTTGACCGCGCAGCCTCCGAGTTTCAAGCGAAAACAAGTTCAGGGCGCGTAACCGTCGATTGTAGCCCATATGCCTAACGGAAGGGATTAACTTTGTGGCCCTCGCCTGCACTCACTCCAACCTCTCAATATCTTTCCTGAGGGTGGGTGACCAGAACTGCACTGCATACTCCAGGTGCGGCCGAACAAGGGAATTGGAGAGAGAGGAGAGAGAGAGAGAGAGAGAGAGAGAGAGAGAGAGAGAGAGAGAGAGAGAGAGAGAATCCATTGATGTCTACTCCAAACAGACTTTATACAGGGTGTAACAAAAGTCCGTTCTCATAGGGAAATAAAATATAGCAATTGAACGAGAAAACAGTTTTAACTATACAATTAACCTGCCAATTAATCCAGTACATGCTCAAATTGCATTCCATGTAGTCGTTCACACATTTCTACTCGTTTTTCTCGTTCAATTCCGTTACATCTTATTCCCCTATGAGAACGAACTTTCGTTACACCCTGTATATAGTTAAACTAATCAACACGTTCGTTCTATCAGGTCATCCATAAGTAATGTTTTTTAGATCGGAATTTGAATGGGGGGGGGGGGGGGGGGGGGAATCAAACTTTTAATCTAATATATATTTTCCATCGGAATCAGTGACACTCTGCCAACGTCCTACAAGCTTTTCAATGCCATGTTTATAAAATTCAGGCGGTTTTGAGGCAAAAAACGTACAAAGACTGGTGTGCAGGTCATCTAAAGAAGTATACTGTTTCTCGTCAAGATAGTTTTGCAGACTCCTGGAGAGATGATAATCTGAAGGCGCAAGGTCTGCAGAATATGGAGGATGTGGAAGTTTTTCCCACCCAAGCTCCTCAATTTTTGCAGAAGTGATCAGAGCGGTATGAGGACGTGCGTTGTCGTGGTGGAGCAGGATTCCTTTCCGATTAAGCAAAGGTGGTCTCTTTTCTTTTAGTGCAGTGTTCAATCGATCCAGTTGTTGACAGTGGACTTGAGCGGTGATTGTTTGGTTGCGTGGTAAGGTTTCAAAGTGTATTACACCACCTTTATCCCACCAAACACTAAGCAACACCTTCCAAGGGTGGTGGTGTCGCTGGTTCTCCGGCACAAACCCACTGTCGACGGCGCTTAACATTCTAGTACAATATCCACTTTTCATCACCAGTCACTAAACGGTGCAAAAACGGATCTTGGAGTTCACGGGAATGAAGAGCTGTGCTAACGTTTACCCGCACCCTCAGATTGTCGACCGACAATTCATGTGGCACCCATTTTCCTAACTTAGGCACTTTCCCGACTTGTTGCAAATGTCGATGGATGGTGGACGGGGATGAATGGAGTTTCTGGGTCAATTCTTCGACAGTTGTTGAACAGTCTTCTTCAAGTGCGGCTAACAGCAAGTCATCATCAAACTCAGCAGGGCGTCCAGAGCCTGCTGCATCTGTTAAACAGCAGTCACCATTCCTTAACTTTTGAAACCATCTTTGACATTTCCTCACATGCAGAATATCGTTGCCATAAACGTCCTGAATGTTTCGCGTTGCTTCAGTAGCACTATTCCCTTTTTTGAAGTCGTAAAGCATTATATGCCTGATATCCTCTTCTGATACCGCCATGTTTATGAGGGGTTCACATAAAGCAAAACACACGTCTTCACTGGTCAAGGTCTGTAAAGTATGTAACGAAACACGATAGATCTCTTAGATATAACCTTCGGAAAATTTATGCTTAAACCGAGTAGGACTAGTTTAAACTTAATCTATCGTAAAAAACGACATTACTTATGGGATGACCTGATATAACCACATGCCTTGTGTTCGAACCTCGTGTCCAAGCTCGTGCCAGACCTCAACCCAAAAACCTTGCACCCGCATTCAAATTTCGGGTCTGATTATCATGCTCATCATTTTGAAACGCTCAAATAATTAAGATTAGAATAATATTAAAGGCACTTTTGTCACCCATCCTTTATTTAAGCATCACACACACACACACACACACACACACCCGCCTATTGGTGACCAGTGCCCTAGAGTATTTAATACTGTAAACTTTTTTCTGAATTTTTAGTAGTTATGAGGAATCAGGGGCAAGAAAATATGCCGATACATTGGGCTCGGGGCGTTGTGTGCAATCGCGCGATACATCCAATACGCGAAAACAGAAGCACACGATAAGGAAATACCCAAACACGGGCAAACAGCTGTCCTGTGATTGGACAAATATGTATATTAATCACAATTACACGAGTGAATTAAGTAAATGTAACACAGAAAGAAAATGTGAAAACGAATCAAAGGCTTTTCGTGTATTTAAATCACCTTGTCATGGAATACAACACGAAAGGCTTTCGAATACCTTTTCATTTTCGTTGTGGGTGTGTAATAAATATATGATGAATGTTAAGTTTCGAGGAGACCAGTTTTTAGACAAAGTCGGAATATGATGCAACTTGCAAGGATACGGATTGGTCGAAAATAGTCGTGTGGGAAATAACCAATCTAAAACGAGCACTTAACGTAAGATTGTACTTCTATGTTAGGTTAAGTGGCTATGGATTGCGAATGATCCGCAATAAAGATGTTTTGTATAATCTGGTTTTCGTGAAGCTATATATATATATATATATATATATATATATATATATATATATATATACATATACAGAGATGGGCACGATCTTGATGAAGATCAGATCGTGATCTTGAAGATCAAGATCGTGATCTGATCTTGAAGATCACTTTTATTATGGTTATCTTGATCTAAGATCACTTTATTTCTTGTGATCTTGATCATCACTTTAGACTTCAAGATCACTTTTAATTTCAGATTCTTAAATATGCCGCTATGCGAATGTCATTTGTTTTTTGTCCAAGCGACATCTGGTGGCAACTTTGTTCAACACCGACTGTTTATGTTTTCTGTTAGTTGGGTGACTTGCGTCATGCGTGGGCTCATGGAAGGTGTAGTTGCTGTGGAATTTAGGCTCGTAAAGTGTAATTTACTGTGCAATTATGTTAAAAGTGTTCTATTAATATACAGGGTGGGCCGTAAGTTTCCATACACAGGAAAAAAAAACTTTTTTATGGACAACCATTTTTATTTATATAATATGCTCTACATGGTTGCCATTGTTTTGAAAACACATTTCAATACGTGTTCCCCACTGTTGATGAACACGCATTAGCACAGTTGACGTTATGCTTGTAATGGCGTTGGTGATACGTTCCTTTAGATGATTTATGTCTCGTATCTTTTCCTGATACACCATGGCCTTCAAGTGCCCCCAAAGATAGAAATCAAGGGGGGTGAGATCTGGGGATCTGGGAGGCCACTCCACAGGACCACGCCGACCAATCCAAGCATCCGGAAACTGCTGCTGATCCAAATACCGACGCACGTGAAGACCATAATGAGGTGGAGCTCCATCTTGCTGGAAGTAAACTGGGAAGTTACCTTCCTCGTTTAGCAGGGATGGGAAAATCTCTTCTTGCAACATGTTAAGATACCTTTCGGCATTAAGATTTCCACTGACAAAAATTGGTCCAATAATTCTGTCACCCCATATCCCGGCCCACACCATCACTTTACCGGCACCTTGCATCTTCGTCGGACTCAGCCAGTTAGGGTTAGCATTACTCCAATAACGTATGTTTTGCCGATTAACCTCTCCATTGACGTAAAAATTTGCTTCATCAGTAAACAAGATCTTACGTCAAACGCATATTCTTAGGGTATCTGAAACATAAAAACAAACGTTTAATTTTTCCTATGTATGGAAACTTACGGCCCACCCTGTATTATTATATATAGGCATAAAATATAGCCTATAGGTCCGTATTCATAATAAATTAATTCTAAACATATTTTATTTACAGATTGAATTTTTTAATAATGAGTGCAATTTTACAACTTCAACAGGCTCCCAAGGGAACCAAATATTCTAGGTTGTCACCAGAACAGTATTCAATATATTTAGATAATGTTGGTAATAAGGATCAATCTGTGCTATTGAACGGAAAATATTTTCAAATTGTCGAAAAAACTGGAAACAGTATCAAAGTTATTTGTAGGCAGTGTACAAAGAAAACTACAATTCTGTCTGCTGGCCTCGACTCAACAAGCAATCTTCTGAGGCACCTCAGGGTTAGTACTACTTAGTAACTAAGTAGTAAGTAGCAACATTAACATAATGGTTCAAGTCATATTTTAAGTGACTGGTGCCATACAAGACTAATGCTACATTTACATAGACGTCCATTTGAATATATTGTGCACTTCAGATATTAATAGATTATGGACTAGTAACTACATTAAAAACTGCCGATATCCAACTATAATAAAACGCCAGGTGTATCTGTCTTTCTCTCTGTCTGATCCATGTCTGTAATTTCTCCTATTTAGTTACTGAAGGACGAAATTCGGCTTTCAATTTAACATAGGATAAAAATGCACTGATCATGGTGAAAATAATTTTAGTTAAAGATAACAAAATTTTAGAATCTTGTTAAGTATTAATTTCAACTAGAAGTTTGATACTCTGATAAATATTATACAGGGTGTTCAAGAAGTCTCTCCGCATGATAATAATTTATTTTCTTGTGCAGAAACTACATTCGGATCTTTTGGGTGAATATGAATCGGAGAAGAAATCTCGCAAGCGTCCAGCTAAGAAGATGCCAGCGGCAGCAATGCTGGCCCTGCCAAAATTGCCAAGCAGTCAACACTAAGCATGTTCCACATTTCCAAGCAAAAACCAGGACCACCAATATGCAAGGATATCCTTGAAAAGAAGATTCTCTCGCTTGTGGCTAATGGGCTCCTACCATTGAGCCTAGTTGAACTACATGAATTTAAGGATCTTCTTTCATGTTAGTATAACTCAAATATTTTGCTATTTTTTCCATAGCTAATATCTGGTTAAAATAATTAATTATATTATTTGTATGAACATTAGACTATCGCTAGCCTAGCTAAATATTTTGATATTTTTTCCATAGCTAATTATATCTATTGTATTTGTTTTAATTTTTAAATATTTTTTTCAGACGTCAACCCGGCTGTTCAGGTGCCATCTAGACGCACCCTGGCTAGATCTCTTGCAACAACAACCAGTACAATGAAGGAAGACATACAAGCAAAACTGGCAGCAGTTGACCATGTGTGTGTTACATGCGACATATGGTCAACTAATCACCGCAGTTTCATGGGAGTCACTGCGCATTGGGTATGCTATTGATTTAGTGTATTATTTTTATATAATTGATAAATTGACCATTGGTGATAGACTGATAGTCTGATAGACTTATAGTATAATCTTTTCAATTATTCGACATGTGTTCCTCATTCATTAATTTGGTGAGTCTTCATTTTGCTGTGATTCACAGTAATTTCACACTAATTCACTGATTCTGTCATCTGTCATTGTGTCTGATTCACAGCAAAATGTGGAAGAGTCCATATTCACAGGCTGTGAATATGGACTCTTCCACATTTTGCTCTTATGGGATGGGTCACTGATGTGGTGGTATGGTAGGCGACTCATCGCTGAATTGCCTCCTTTATATCACATAGTTCTTCTCTTCAATGTTTGGTGGCGCAGTTTAGCTGGTGCGTGTCTAACCAATATTATTAAATTAAGCTTAAAAAAATGTTCATACAAACATTGATTTTATATTCTTACATTACAGATCAATGATGACTTGTCGCGAGGATCAGCTGCACTGGCATGCCGAAGATTTCGTGGAACACATAGCTTTGATAAAATTGCTGGAATATTGGACAGGATCAACTCGGAGCATGGTTTATCTTATAGAAAAGTTGTATCTACAGTCACCGACAATGCATCGAACATGGTGAAATGCTTTAAAGAGTTCGGTGTTCGTGTTCAGAATCGTACTGACGACATTGATGAAGATGATGATGATGAAGAAAAAGATTCAGATGAAGAGGTTATCATCAGCAACTTTCCTGAACATTCAGGAGAGCATGGAGAGGAGTCAGTGAAACTATCATCCCATATTCGATGTGCCTCCCACACATTGAACTTGGTAGCAACAACTGATGCAGATAAAGGACTGAATTCACCTGGACTAAAGAAGATAAAGCATTCTGCAATGGGAAAATGTTCGGCGCTGTGGAATGCTGCTGGTAAACCCAAGTCAGCAGAAAAAATACAGGAAATAACTGGCGTCCAATTTAGGTACCCATGCGTCACCCGATGGAACTCAATGTACGACTCATTAAGCCAAATATATAAACATAAGAACGACGTGAATGTAGCTCTTGAAGAACTGAATCTACCCATCCTCAAAGACAATGAATTGGAATTTATTTCAGAATATTTGTCTGTTCTAAAACCAATTGCAGCAGCCCTCAACAAATTACAGGCAGAGAAAGAATGCTACTACGGTTGTCTTCTTCCAACAGTCCTAGTGACTCAAGATTGGAGCCTATCCAACCAAACGACCTGCGCTTGAGACACTGCATGCCATTACTGGCAGCAGTCGTCTCTGGCTTCAATGCCAGATTTGGTCATTTTTTGTCGTTGAGCCCCGAGGTAACTGATGCCGTTTTGGCCTCAGTATCTCATCCGTATTTCAAACTTAGATGGATATCATTGTTGCAAGGGCCTAATTTCGGCGATCATGAAGCAATCAAGTCTCAAGTAAAAGACAAGCTGCAAATGGCTGTAAGAAATTGTAATTCTGACAGCAGTGGTAATAGTTCGGTGAACTCAGACTCATCATCTGAAGACGATTTCTTCAGAACTATGGACGGCTCATTCTCTGCTCCTAACAACAAGGAAGACTTGGAAGTCCTCAATTATTTGCAGGACACCAGTAAGGCACTCGACTCTTTAGATAGGTATCCTGCTATAAAGAAGATCTTCAAGAGGTATAACACCACGCTACCTTCCTCTGCACCAGTGGAACGGTTGTTTTCGTTTGCTGGCATGGTTCATAGCCCCAAACGAAGTCGTCTCTCGGATGGTAACTTTGAACAATTGGTTTTGCTGAAAGCAAATGTTTACAGCGGTTGAACATTAAATTAACACTCTTAACTTGCGGTTTTTACCCTTATATTGTCAGTAATTGCGTACTGCAGTAAAACTGTAAAATTAAATTCTATGTAAAAAATGTTTACTTATATATGCTGACCATTCATTGATATGGGTTATGGACCTGGTGAAATGAGAATTGAGAAAAATAGAACTAAAAACTATATGTAGGTCATTTAATAGTTTTTTCTTTGCTGATAAGTTATGATAATACTAAGTTTTAAGTTTACCACCTGAAAAACTGAAAGGGGAATCGTCAATCCCCGTGGTTTAGATCAGGTGACATGGGTAGGATGCGATGCTTGTATTGCCTCAGCCCTCAGGGGAGTATTAGGAGTGATACTTTTCAGGAGTGATTAACAAAATAATTTGTTTTTGTTTACTCTACAAGAGTACAACTTTTTTCAATTCATATAAAAGTGATCTTAAAAAGTGATCTTGAAAAGTGATCTTGAAAAGTGATCTTGAATGATCTGGTGATCTGATCTTGATCTTCAAGATCACATTTTTCTGGTGATCTGATCTTGATCTTCAAGATCACCAAAGTTGGTGATCTTGCCCATCTCTGTATATATATATATATATATATATATATATATATAAGCTAATTAAATATGTAGAAACCTCAATTTTGTTAATTATAAACTACGACAAAACTAAAACATATTTAAGTTGTATGTGAAATAATTTTAAAAAACATAACATTTACAATGATGATAATCTGAGAAAACAAAAAACAGGAAGACACTGTAATGTCAACAAAAACAAGAAAGTAGTACATGGCAACTCATACCATCTGCTTCAGTCATTCGCCTTGCGCATGCGTGAGAGGAATGGGAAGTGAAATAAGAAATTTATGAAATAAAATGCTTATTAAGCATTAATATCGTATAAACTGAAATTATAGTGTGTGTGTGTGTGTGTGTGTAAACTTCCGATAAACTGCTAACTACCAACTACCGTGGATAACACGATAACAACATCGACAATTATACAATACCCCAACCCCCACCCCAGACACACACACGCACACCAACAATTCCACAGAACCATTACACGCAAGCTAAATAGCATCTGATCCCGTTATGACGAACTCGAAGTAAACTTCACTCGTGCCAGCACGGGTGTATACTGTAAATATATATATGCATTTTATTCAATACTCCAAGGAGTAATTCTCTCTCACTATCCATCTCTATGGCGTAATCTCTTCAGTAATCCTATTAAACTCCAGAGATTACCGACCTTTCTCAGACTAGCCATTTCTATCGGGTACAACGCACAACAGTGAAGCCATTTTCGTTTCACTATAAACATCGACACAATTGACTTACCAATGAAGATGCACAGTTAATACTTAAATATTAATACCATTTAATAGGTACTTATAAGGAAATATTACTATCGCAATAATACATTGTAATTAATATTAATTTCCGTTCCACCAACCACCAGACATATTTGGTGAGAACTTTATTAGAAAAAAAAAAAACTAAAAAAATAAAGTCCATTAATAGAAACTACAATCTTACTTATAGTATATTATTTCATATTAACTAATAAAAATAATTACATATATATATATGCACACACGCACACATACGTGTGTGTGTGTGTGTGTGTGTGTGTGTGTGTGTTAAGGCCGTAACCTTCAGTAGAGAATCAATACGCTGTCGATGAAGCATGACATTTGGTCATTTCAGCTTTAAAACTATTTAAAATTAATAGAGTATCTTTCTGACATTTAAAATAGACACGATAATAATTACATTAGTAATAACAACTTACTATCATTTATTACGTAAACCATTCACGTAATTACGAATACAAATTTCCTGCCGCTGCTTAATTCCAATTCTTCAATTCAAATTGATCAGTTTCTGAAGAATGGAAAACATAAGCACTCGAAGAGAGGTTTCACGTTTGCAACCGAAACACCGAATCGGCGAAAAGGTCGCGGCTTTCCCACTTTTGGTGCCCAATTTAGGATACATTTTATGATATAAACACACACACACACGATACGCGTGGTTTATGTATGTGCGTGTATGAGCTCAAGTCATATATACACAGGGACGTAGACATGGGGGAGGGGGGGCTACAGGGACTTTAGCCTCCCCCGAAATAAAATAATTACGTTTGATATTTCTATGCATTTTTTAAAAATTATTAAGTACATTATAAGTAAGTACGCCATACCAAGTACCTTCAGCGCATGTTTATTTATTGTAATACATTTATGAATGTGTTTTCACTCATTTTTACACACACACAATATATATATATATATATATATATATATATATATATATACACACACACACACACAAACTCAGAATGGTCCCCTGAGAAACTTATATGTTAAACACAAACCGTGCATGGAACAAGGAACTCTTCTGGGAAAATTAAATCCACTATAGTCCGAATAAGTAATGGTAAATGACAAATATATATATATATATATATATATATATATATATATATATATATATATATATATATATAATATATATACAGGGCGTCCCAAAAAAATGTATACACACTTTAAATACTTATAAAGGCAGTGTTATTAAAATACATTTCATTTTCAAAATGTAATAGAATCTACAGACATTATTTAATTGTTTTGTCAACGCCTGTTTTCAAACTGACGTCCGTTCTGGTCCAGGCACTGCTGATAACGCGAAGCAATGGAATCGCAAACATCACGAAACATTTCGTTTGGTTTGTGTGCATTCTCGTTCAATGGCTGCTCTCAATTCAGCGACTGTTGCAGGTTTTATAGCGTAGACTTTGTCTTTTAAGTATCCCCATAAAAAAAGTCTAGTGGTGTGAGGTCTGGTGAACGCGGAGGGTATTCTACGAAACCCCTTCGTCCAATCCACATCCACATCGTGCCAAGTACCACTCGCAATACTCCACTCTTCGGTCCGGATCATCATCATCTTCATTAATAGCATGGACTAATTTGGAATGTAACTTTCCATTGACAGCGCTTCAAAATGCGTTGGACAGACGATTCTGAAATTCCTACCTCACGACTCGCTTGCCGCACAGATTCTTGGACTTTGGTGATACGTTTCCAGTACTCTTTCTTGCTTTGTGGGCTTGTCGATGTCCGTGGTCTTCCGGAACGCTTCTTGTGGACATTCTGAACAGTTCCATCGGCTTCAAACTTATCTCTAATTCGAGTGATGGTAAGTCGCGTTGGTGGATCTGTTTGAAACTCCCTCCTAAACTGTCTTTGCATTTCAACTGCGTTTTCACACTTCCAGTAGCATTTCAGAATGAATTTCCTTTGTTCAAAGCTTAGTCTGACTGCCATTATTAATTCTAATGGGTTTAACTTGGAAAGAAAGAAACATCAATTGAGCTATCAGCTGTTAAAGTGTGTATACATTTTTTTGGGACGCCCTGTATAATATATATATATATATATATATATATAACACACCTTTCCTTTCAACCTTTCAAATATTCCGCGTGATGATTCCTCATTTCACGAAGGTCAAGCCTGTCGCCCCTCTCGAGTTGGCCCGGCTCATCGAGGATTGTTTTGAGCCAGGCGTCTAATCTTCTTTTAAAGATGTCAACTGCAACACCACTCGTGTTCCTTAGGTATTTGGGCAGCTGATTAAACAGTTTGGTCCTCTCAACAAAATTATTCCTTTCAGGGTTAAGGAGGTTCCTGTCTAGCCGTTAATTTTCTACTTTCCACTGTTGTTTGGGGAGTTACAGGGTTCAGAGTAAAATTAGGGACTAGTTTCTCTTATTTTCCAAAAATAATGCTCTCTCTCTCTCCCCGGGTATAGAATGTTTCGCAAAGACCGCACCCGTGGGAGGGGGGTGGGGTACTAATATACGTCAGATACACGTTGAGTCCGGTGACTGCCAGTTCCGGTCGGAACGGGAGCTGCTTGGCGTCGATCTGAACGTGGGAGGGACGAACTATAGGTTAATCTTGGTGTACAGACCTCGCATCTCTTGAGGAGGATACAGCCCTGTACACCGAACTGAGTAGCCTGCTAGGGGATAGGGTGTGTGTGTAGTTTTAGGAGACTTCAACTGTCGCGGCATAAAGTGGGAAGACAGGAATGCCGATGCTGAAGGGAGGAGGCTAGTTGACTTTGTGATGAGAACTTCTCACTCAGTGGGTCAACGAGCCTACACGAGGGGGAAAGCGTTCTAGACTTAGTATTCACGACCGAAGACAACCTCGTCACTGGGCCTCACCGTTGGACGAATCATTGGGGGGAGTGATCACGGTCTTATTAGGTTCCGTGTGTGCGTCCCTCGGTTAAGGGTAGTAACTCGAGGGCAGTAAGCTCGATCTCCGGCGGGCGAACTTTGTAGCCTCAGGGATAGCGTAGGGGAGATGGGGGAGAGGTTGGCGGCGATTGAGGGAGTGTGGCGTGCCTTCCGGGACGAGTTTATGGTGCTGCAGTCTGCTGCCATACCCTCAAAACCGGTCACCCCTGCTTCAACGCAGCCTAAGTGGTCAATCGTGACATTCGCTTCGGCTATCCGAAATAGGAAAGTAGCGTATAGGAGGGCGAGGCCAATCGTCCCCACGAGAACATTGAGCGTATGTCCGCCTTGTAGGGAAGTGAAGGCGAAGGTTAGGCTAGCGAAACGTAACGAAGAACTACGGGTGGCAGCCTCTGCAAGGGGAACCTAAGGAATTCTCAGTTATGTTAATAGTAGAAAGCCCATTAGAAGCATGATAGATCCGTTAAAAGACGGAAGCGGCGTTTGCGGACCTCCGACGCGGACATCGCTAATGTGCTTAATGAGTACTTTGCGGGATGTTCACAGGGAGGATACCCGCGTCATCCCCGAGCCAGGCGTGAGGCACGAAGGTGCTGGCCTGGATAGGTTAGATGTACCGCGACAGTCGTTGCCGATAGACAAACTGAGGCGCGTTTAAGGCTCCTGGGCCAGACCAGTTTCTTCCCAGGTGTTGCGAGAAGTGCGCGACCAGGGGCTCCCCATCTGGCTACAGTCTTCAACAAATCGTTGAGAGGGTCCTGGTGACTGGAGGACGCAAACGTGACGTGACCCCTATCTTCAAGAAAGGGGATCACGAAAGTCCAGGAACTATCGTCCCATTAGTCTACTTCAGTTGTAGGTAATTATTAGAAGGGATAATAGCTGATAGGATCGTTGACCATTTGGATTCCTACAAGCTGCTTGGGGACTCCCAACATGGGTTTAGACGGCATAGGTCGTGTCTCACCACTTCCTCGAGTTTTCCACGTCATGTTGAGTGAGTACGATAAGAGTAGGGCGATTGATATATTATCTGACTTTCAGAAAGCCTTTGATAAGGTACCTCACCGCCGGCTAATGGCGAAGTGCGCGCGCTGGGTATCGGTGGGAAATAGGTAGGTGGATTGAAAACTGGCTGAGGAATAGACGGCAAAGTGTGGTAATTAAAGGGGCTAGTTCGGGTTGGGCCTCGATCACTAGTGGGGTTCTCAGGGTTCCGTTTTGGGGACACTGTTATCATCATTACATAAATGATATCGACGGTTGGCATCGTCAGTCGGATCGCCAAATTCGCTGATGACACAAAGCTTGGGGCCGATGTTGGGACGCCGAAGCGATCGAGGAACTGTGTGCGGACCTCGGTAGGCTAGGAGTGTGGTCCGAAAAATGGCAAATGCCGTTTAACTGGGTAAATGCAAAGTGATGCACATTGGCTACGCCAATCCCAAGTCGGACTACTCGATGTTGGGTAGTAATATCGAGGTGACTGATTTTAGAAAAGGACTTGGGTGTGCTAATTAGCAGCGACCTTAAGTTCACGAAACAGTGTGTAGAGGTGGAAAAGAAAGCCCAGAAACTACTGGTTATATCAGGAGGCAATTTCAGTTCGGAACAGTGAGATTGTGCTCTCACTGTACAATTCCCTTGTTCGGCCGCACCTGGAGTATGCTGTGCAGTTCTGGTCGCCCACCCTCAGGAAAGATATTGAGAGGCTTGAGCGAGTGCAGGCGAGGGCCACAAAGTTAATCCCTTCCGTTAGGCATATGGGCTACAATCGACGGTTACGCGACCTGAACTTGTTTTCGCTTGAAACTCGGAGGCTGCGCGCGTCAACTGATCGAGGTTTTCAAGCTTCTTACGGGGGTTGAACGATGTCGATTTTAGAAGTATGTTTTAGTTTAAATGATAACCCAACTCGCAACAATGGTTGGAAGTTGGATTTGAAACGGTTTAGGATAGTGTGTGTGGAATTACTTTACGTATAAGATCTGTGACACATGGAACAGGTTACCTTCGGAAGTTGTGAACAGTTCCTCTGTGGATCAATTCAAGAAAAGGTTAGACCAAATCTGCACACATAATTAGGTGTATACAAAATTTTCCCTGGCACCCGTTGCCATTGGTACTCCTCTCTCGGTATGGGCCGCAAGGCCTTTTGAGGTACTTCTTTTCCTTGTAACTCCTTGTAACACTCTCTCTCTCTCTCCAGTGAATATAGGTTTTAATTCGCGTAACCTCTCCCAGTAATTTAGTTCTTTGCCTCCTTGATCTTGGCTATGAAGCTTCTCGAATCCCTTCTACTTGTCTAATTTCTTCTTTTTTATATGGGCAGTGTTAGGACCGAGCAGTATACTCCAATTTGGGTATGATCAGTGTTTTCAGTAGAGGAATCATTATATTCCTATCGCTTCGTTTAAACTTTAAAGTTCTCAGTATCTGCCCAGTTACTCGCTTTGTTCTGTTTACTGCTATCTTATTTTGTGTGTCTCAAATTTTGTATCAGTCATTGCAACCCCTAAGTCTTTTGCTTTAGAATTTCTCTGAATTTCCTGTCCATTTGGGGTATAATAATCCATGGATTTTAGGTCCTCTTTTCTGTACCGTAACAGCTGAAATTTGTCAAACTTCATATTGTTGTCTTCCGTCCACTTGTAGATGGTGTTCATGTCTGTTTGTAGAGATCCTACATCTTCTGGGTTTCTTATTTTTTACTGATCTTTGTGTCATCGGCAAAGTATGTGTATATATATATATATATATATATATATATATATATAATATATATATAATATATATAAATATATATATATATTATATATTATATATATATATATATATAATATATATATATATATATATATATATATATATATTATATTATATATATATATATTATATATATATATATATTAGCCCCTCCCGTGTGTGTGTGTGTAATTCGTAAATAAAGAAAAATGGGTTCAAAATTCTTTTTTTACATATACAGGGTGGCACAAAAGTCAAGAATCATAGGCACATTTTATTAAATTATTATAAATGTTCGAATTGGTGGTCTTCCACTTCGACACACTTTCTGACGCGTTGAATGCATGATGTTTGAACATTCCTTAACACATTGGTAATGATTCTGACACATTCGGATGTTATTTTATCCTTTAAAGAACGTATGGTTCTGGGTCGATCAGCATAGACTACCGAGTTGAGATGGTCCCACAAGAAAAAGTCAAGAGGCGTGAGGTCTGGAGACCTAGGTGGCCATTCGACGGGCCCTCGCAGTCCGATCCACTTACTTGGGAATGTTTCATCTAAAGAGCTCCGTACGATGGTTGCCAAGTGGTGGTGCACCATCCTGCTGAAACCACATCTCCGCCCGTTCTGCCAATGGAATGTCGTCCAGTATGGGCATTAGAAATGTTTGCAGCATATGCAGATGTTTCACCCGTTACACTGCCGTCGAGAAAGTACGGACCAATTAATTGATCCCCCCATAGCGCAGCCCACACCATAATTCGTGGATCGAATTGCATATTTCCTTCCTTCATCCAGTGGGAGTTCTCAATGGCCCAATAGCGCGCATTATGCCTATTGACACGACCGCCGTGGTGAAATATCGCTTCGTCGCTGAACATGACCCTTCATCGAAGCTGTCGATATTGTAGAAATCACTGGCAGAACTCTACACGAGGGTCTGTGTCGTCACCGTGCAGTTCCTGAACGAGTTGGACTTTGTTGGAGTGGAAACGATTTGTCTAAGAATTCATTGAATGGATCTTCCGCAGACACCAGTTTCCCGGGCTAACTTTCTTGAGGACTTACGTAGACTGTTTTCGAGGCGATTGAGTACCGTTAGTGATGATGCTGCTGTATCGGTTGAACTTTTTGGCCGGCCACTACGCGGCCGATCATGAACATTTCTTTGAAGCAACTAAACAATTCCAACTGATGTCTGAACAACTAGCGGCCTCTCATGGTGTTTGTCACTAAAAGCAGTAGCAACTGATCGGTGCGTGTTACCACGCCTCGCACACATTAAAACTATCTCCACCCGTTTATCTATCGTCAAATTTCTGCGCCATAGGCTCAACAACAAGTGTGAAAAGAACAAAACACATTAAAACAAATTATTAAAATGTGCCTATGGTTCCTGACTTTTGCGCCACCCTATATATATTTTCGAGTGGAGAGGGGGGGAAAGGAGAATGGGAGGGAGATAAATGTATTTTCTCTTCAAATTTATTTGTATAAAAAAAAAAGCCTCAAAAGAGTGGTCACATAATTTGAAGACATTGTAGAAATAATGAGTGCCATTTTGGTTAAGTGGACAAATTGTTGTGAATCAATGCAAACACGAAAATAACCTTAAATTCTTCAATAACGACCTTATTAATAAAACGGTGGAAAATTTTATATATATATATATATATATATGAATAAAACCACGAAGAGAAAAAACACAAAGTGGTGCTCAAGCGCTTTCATCTAATGACATCCTCAGGAACACTGGAGTGAAAGGAGAGTTCAAGACAATATATATATATATATATATAAGTACAGAAATAAAAATTGTGGGAGGAGCAAACACATTTGTACGGAAAACTGACAATTTTAGCACTTTGTCCGAAAATTCAACATAAATTGAAATGGCTTGTTTCCAGGTACACAGGTCACAAAAGAATAAATAAAATAAATATAAATTGGAAAAAATTACAAAATAATGCCTTAGTGGTATATAGTTCACAACCGAAATAAACAAAGAAATAAACCAACAGAAAAAAAACAAAAATTGTAAGTGGAGTCTACAAATTCAAGTTCAAAAAAAAGTTTACAATCAATTTAATAGATGCCAAAATGATATATATGTCACAAAGAAATGAAATAAAGAAATAAACCAAAAAATAAATTGCAAAATAAATTGTAAGAGGCACAAATTTATAAGGGAAAAAAATTACCAAAAGGTTTTTTAGTTATTGTCTGAAAAGTACAAATAAATATAAATTGGAAAACAAAATGATGCCTAGATGATATATAAAGAACTATAAAAATATATACGACATATAATATACGAAATATAAACGCAATATATATATATATATGGGAAAAATTACCAAAGGTTTTTATAGTTATTGTCTGAAAGTTACGTAGGTCACAAAAGAATAAAATAAAAATAAATATAAATTGGAAAAAATTACAAATAATGCCTCAATGATATATAAAGAAAAAAATAAGTATATAAGAAATATTTTGTATATTATATGTCGTATATATTTTTATAGTTCTTTATATATCATCTAGGCATTTTGTTTTCCAATTTATATTTATTTGTACTTTTCAGACAAAAAATCTTTGGTAATTTTTTTTCCCCTTAGAAATTTGTGTGCCTCTTACAATTTATTTTTCAAATTATTTCTTTGTGACATACGGTATATATCATTTTGGCATCATCTATTAAATTGATTGTAAACTCCTTTTGAACTTGAATTTGTAGACTACTTACAATTTTTGTTTTTTGTCTGTTGGTTTATTTCTTTGTTTATTTCGGTTGTGAACTATATACCACTAAGGCATTATTTTGTAATTTTTTTCAAATTTATATTTATTTTTTTATTTCTTTATTCTTTTGTGACCTGTGTACCTTTCAGACAATAACTATAAAAAATTGGCTGGAAACAAGCCATTTGAATTTATGTTGAATTTTTGGGCAGTGCTAAAATTGTCAGTTTTCCGTACAAATGTGTTTGCTCCTCCCACAATTTTTTTCTATACTTACTATATATTAGTGATGCACCGGATAGTGATTTTGGCCGGATAGCCGGATACCGGATATCAGTCATATGAGTCCCCCTCCCCACCTAAGCCTTTATATATATCATAGCCTAAGCCTTTGCATCCATATGTAACTAACATTGGTAGGTTCTCGTCTGCTGTCATATGATAACAGGCTTTCAATTACCATGTGGTAGTGCTAATGATAGTGTGTTTGACTATGGTTGCAAAGGTCTAGGGTTCGTTTTCCCATCGTGGCAGTTGATTTTCCAAAAAAAAAGTTAAAAACTGTTCTGCACGTCAATTTCTTCCATCAATCTGTCAAATTGGCATAATTAATAGTTACCTAACAAGTAGGACGCGTACTCCGTACATTTATGCTAGGGCACTACCCGTGGCACGCGAAATTTTTTAAGTCCCTTCACTAAAACACTTAAAAAGCCATTAAGTAATTATTCCACTAAAACTAACTTTTAGAGAGGCTTAATTTAATTAAATAAATTAAATTTCACAAATTTAGTGATTTCTTCAAATTAAATTTATGATTGCTAGATTGTATTACCATCATGAAAAGTTAAGTGCGTAATATTAGTTGCAAACATATTTTAAATGACATTTTTGATGATGAAACGATTCTTTCAAAGTGAAAAAATAATTTGTTGAAGTATTTGCGTTTCGAACATAACGTCTTATAATTTGAACATTTTGTTTATAAACTATATTTCATTTAGACATTTATTTTATTCTAGTAAAATTAAATTTTTTGTTGTGAATCAATTTAAATCCACCCTAACCAACAAGGAAGCACGTCAGTAATATATTTGCAATCTAAAATAAAAATAACTTAAAAAACTTAACTTTAAAAAAACTTAAAAAGGTATTTCAAATAGCGGAAAGGCTGTGCGAAATAGAAAGAAGACTCCCTGACAGGCTTGTACTGATTAAATTTGATGGGGTTTGTAAAATAATAGTAATAATAAATAGTAATAATAAATAGTAATAATAAATAGTAATAATAAATAGTAATAATAAATAGTAATAATAAATAGTAATAATAAATAGTAATAATAAATAGTAATAATAAATAGTAATAATAAATAGTAATAATAAATAGTAAATAATAGTTACAATAATGACCACCAGTTTCACGTTATATTACTAACCTGTTGCACATACATAATTACGTGTTTATCTACTTTTACAGATTATATGTTACTAGCAGGTTACCCGGCGTTGCCCGGGTAACCTAAAACGTGCGGGTTCTAAAATATCCCAGCTGAAGGTCGAATATTTCTCTTTAACCAAACTATTACGACTTAACCTAACCAATCGTCAAGGGCGTACAATTAACCTAAAAAATAAATAAAAAACAATAAAAAAAATTTTATTTATTTATTTTAGGTTAATTGTACGGCATCGACGATTGGTTAGGTTAAGTCGTGCTATTTTCGTTAAATTTTAAATAAATAAATAAATAGCACCATTAGATTCCTTGTAAAAAAACTGGTTATTATGAAGTTATTTTAAAATTTGTAAGTTCAACCGTTTGGTTTTCTATAGCGAACAACTAAAATAAACGAACTTCCTCTTTTATATATATATAGGGATGATATTAGCGACTTAATTGAAAAATTGAACAATGTCTCAATTAAAATCTAGTATTTGGAAGTGTTTTCAAATATACAGTGGTGAATTAATAGAACATAAGAATAAAGCAGAATGTAAGCACTGCGATCCAAAATCACAATCAAGATTGATTGTAAAAGGTAAAAACCCGAAAAACTACTCTACTAAACCAATGTGGAATCATCTGAAGACAAAGCATCCTGAAGAATACAAAGAATTGCGGGAAGCCGAATTAGCTTATCCTCATGTTCCACAAAATCTCAGCCAACAATTGAAGCCATGATCGAAAGAAGCAAAACATGGCACTTGAACGATCCTAAATCTGAAGCTATCACCAAGAAGATAAGTGAGTTAGTAAATTATAAAGTTTATGAATAGGCATCAATCTTATGTGAAAATAAGTTGTCTTTTTTCGTTTTACCAAATACAATGCATAATACACATTCACTAATTTAATTTGGTTTCGAGGCGAAATGATGGCACTGGATGCGGAAGCGTTTACTCTGGTGGACAGAGAAGGCTTTCGCGCACTCATGAAACATTTGGCCCCTCGGTACCCTCTGCCTAGTAGAAAGTACTTTTCCCAAATTGTTCTGCCCAAAATCTATGAAGTAAAACAAGTACAAGAACAGCTGAAATCAGCCTCAGTCATTTCCTTTACAACAGACATTTGGACAAGCAGACTTTTGCCACGTAATGCAGAGCGTTTGCTTTTCATCATGAAAAATCGCAAGCTATCGGAATCACAGTAAATCTATGATGGCAATGATAGAGTTTCAGACTCAGTACTGACTGTACTGAGTAAGTTAGGTTAACCAGTAATTACTTTCACTGTCGTCATACACCATGCTGTTTAAATGAAATTGAAAATTGGAATTTGTTTTATTCTTGGAAAAATTTGTAAGTGCCATTTTTGGTTAAATAAACATTACTTTTCAATTTGTTCCCTTTGAATTTCCTATTTTATATTTAATTAATTATCCGGCCGGATAGTAAAAAGGGGCCGGATAGGCCGGATACCGGATACATATCGGATATCCGGTGCATCCCTACTATATATATATATATAATATATATAATTATATAATATATATATATATATATATATACTTTTGTAACCTATATATTGTATTGAACTCTCCTTTCACTCCAGTGTTCCTGAGGATGTCATTAGACGAAAGCGCTTGAGCACCACTTTGTGTTTCTTTTCCCTTCGTGGTTTTATTCATCAAATATTTTTCACGTGTCACTTTCGTGAAATAATTTTCATATACATATATATATATATATATATATATATAAAATTTATATATATATATATATATCGTAAAGAACGACGCTTGTATAGGAGATATTCCGCGCAAGACGAGAAAGAGAAAACAACAAATGAAAAAATGAAGTACCACCTGGGAATCGAACCCGGGATCTTCCGATTGCCGGTCAGACGCGATAACCACTACACCATGGACTTCACTCTTCCAAATGCCGTGATTCCTCTACATACTCGCAGAAACCAATGCCCCAAGGGGGCACCCCCCGCATGCCGTAACATTATATACATTCAACTGCAAAGAACACGCAGTATAAATAACGTAAAGAACGACGCTTGTATAGGAGATATTCCGCGCAAGACGAGAAAGAGAAAACAACAAATGAAAAAATGAAGTACCACCTGGGAATCGAACCCGGGATCTTCCGATTGCCGGTCAGACGCGATAACCACTACACCATGGACTTCACTCTTCCAAATGCCGTAATTCCTCTACATACTCGCAGAAACCAATGCCCCAAGGGGGCACCCCCCGCATGCCGTAACATTATATACATTCAACTGCAAAGAACACGCAGTATAAATAACGTAAAGAACGACGCTTGTATAGGAGATATTCCGCGCAAGACGAGAAAGAGAAAACAACAAATGAAAAAATGAAGTACCACCTGGGAATCGAACCCGGGATCTCCGATTGCCGGTAAGACGCGATAACCACTACACCATGGACTTCACTCTTCTGCGAGTATGTAGAGGAATTACGGCATTTGGAAGAGTGAAGTCCATGGTGTAGTGGTTATCGCGTCTGACCGGCAATCGGAAGATCCCGGGTTCGATTCCCAGGTGGTACTTCATTTTTCATTTGTTGTTTTCTCTTTCTCGTCTTGCGCGGAATATCTCCTATACAAGCGTCGTTCTTTACGTTATTTATACTGCGTGTTCTTTGCAGTTGAATGTATATAATGTTACGGCATGCGGGGGGTGCCCCTTGGGGCATTGGTTTCTGCGAGTATGTAGAGGAATTACGGCATTTGGAAGAGTGAAGTCCATGGTGTAGTGGTTATCGCGTCTGACCGGCAATCGGAAGATCCCGGGTTCGATTCCCAGGTGGTACTTCATTTTTTCATTTGTTGTTTTCTCTTTCTCGTCTTGCGCGGAATATCTCCTATACAAGCGTCGTTCTTTACGTTATTTATACTGCGTGTTCTTTGCAGTTGAATGTATATAATGTTACGGCATGGGGGGTGCCCCTTGGGGCATTGGTTTCTGCGAGTATGTAGAGGAATTACGGCATTTGGAAGAGTGAAGTCCATGGTGTAGTGGGTTATCGCGTCTGACCGGCAATCGGAAGATCCCGGGTTCGATTCCCAGGTGGTACTTCATTTTTTCATTTGTTGTTTTCTCTTTCTCGTCTTGCGCGGAATATCTCCTATACAAGCGTCGTTCTTTACGTTATTTATACTGCGTGTTCTTTGCAGTTGAATGTGTATATATATATATATATTAGGGTGATTCAAATATGGGGGTAAAAAATTTTTTTTTATATTTTAATGTGTTCAACCCTTTAAATGGTTCATTTCAGCATAAAAACAACTATCCTAAAATATTTTCGCAAATTTTTAATTTTTAGGGGTTGCTACCAGCAATTAAAAATTGACAGAATGACTCAAATTGTCAAATTTTTCCACACCACCCAGGGGGTACAGTACAAGGAGCATTGCTTTTTTTTAATGTGGAAAGCTCCCCTGTAGGTCCTACCATAACCACAAGCATGCATAATTAAACTAGCATGATATTTGAGACAGCTGTCCTTACTTCATCACTGTTTCTTTCTTTCTATCAGGGTAAACAGCCCTGTAGTTTTTCACTACTTGTAGCAAGAACTGTTTTTGATCTTCGTCATGTGTTAGTATTTTATTATATTCATCCATTAATTTTACTTCTCTTTCCGCTATATCATTCACGACTTTCCACTGTTTGATAGATTTCTTAGCGGAGTTATACTCTTCATCATTATGCCATTCTTTAGCATCTTTGAGTAAAAATTTTGAACTAAATTCTGTTATTGTAAAGAATCTTTGAGTATTTGATGACAAAATCTTCTAATTTCTTCGTTGGAATAAGTGCAGGATCTAGAAAAGCCCGTTTTGCAGGAAGAGTTTCTGTTGTATTTTGCAAGGCCTTTACAATTTTGTTTTTCGTTTCAGTAGGCACTTCATCATCATAAAAGGCCAAGGCTACCAGTTCTTCTGATAGGTACCAGAGGTGACCTAACAGTTTTTTAATAGCAACAAATGGAATTATGTCATTTATTTGTTTGTAGACTACAAGATTCTGTAATAATTCCAGAGCAAGACGAGGAGCGCAAGATGGCACAGGAGCTGTAAACCATGCCTTTACATATAACCGAGTAGCAAATAGACAGATGTCTTTTAGTCCTTTTTTGTCTTTTACTGAAATTTTGAACTGAGATTTGAACATAAAAATTTTTAATGAATATGTAATTTTGGCCATCCACCTAGCCCGATGAAGTCCCGCTGAATGTTTAAATTTGATTCCACCTTTTGGTTCACCTCCCAAAAAAATAATTGTTAACTGCAATAGTTCTAGGTAATCGTCTCTTGGTTGGAATGTATCTAGTTGATTTGTTGCAAATATAATTATGTCATCTTTGATGTCATGAATATTTTCATAGATATCTGGATCTGATAATGCTGTCTCGTAGTCCTCCTTATTAATGCTTGACCATTTTTCTCTGAACTTCTTAAAAAGGACTATATCTGGGCCAGAAGATGGTGATAAAGACTTTGAAACAACAGCTTCCAGCATAATTAAAATTCTAGAAGAATAGCTGCACCATTTCTAGGACCAGTATTGGCTACCGTTGTATTGAAACACATGCATTTTATTTGTTCGCAGATGTCCCATTCAAGCGATGTCTGATTGTTTGCATTAAAGGGAGACGCATTTCTGTCACTCAATTTTGCAACATCAAGACTTCCTAATAATTTATCATCAAACAATTTTCTACGTTTGCCAACCTTACTTTTCCATGTTGAAGGTTGTGCAGCACAGAAACCAGTTTCATCACTTTTACTCTCTTCTGATTCTGATGATGTACTGGTGAGTATGACAGCCTCTTCACTCTTCTTTTTTTTTATCTCTTCTTCTGCTTTCCTCTTTTCATAACGTTGTTGCTTTTCTGCTGCACTTTGCTCTTTTTTAGCAACAACCTTATCAATGGTACCCATTTTTCCATGACGTCCTTTCTCACGTTGCATTTTCAAGAATTTCTTATCATCTCCTATTTTTATAAGCTGCATAGCATTCTCATGAGCAATGTCAAATAAGTTTTCCAGTTTATCTTTCCATTTTTCTTTATTATTATTTAAATTTTGTGATCTTTTCAATTTGTTTGCTTTGTTTTTCTTAAGCAGCTGTCATTCCTTCAGTATTCCTTGAATTTTATCTACTACATGTATTCTTTGTTTTGCTGGTATTCCTGCTTTTTCCCAAACTGCTAGCACATCATCTGCAGTAAAGCAGCATGATTCTCTAATGTCTTGCTTTTTAATATTTCTGTAGTGCATGAAGAGGGCCATCATTTCCTTCTCTGATGGTAATAAGGATGTTTTTAGTACTGCAGAGGGCTGCCCAATTAGCCATACTTTAGTTTCTTTTCTTGTAGAACTTCTCCCAAATGAGCAACTGGGTGATGGTAAGTTAGGCCTAGCTTCCATAAGCGATTAATTGGTATCAAAATTACGAGTTCCAAGCAACAATTAAAAGCAAGCTAGTATATAAACCATTAATTAAAAATTCTGAAATATAAACAATTAAACATAAAATCATAAGTTGTAAAAACAAACAAATTGAAAAAGAGGGAAACTTTGACGCCTGGTAGCACATAATAAATTTTATTTAAAATTCACCAAATTTGGCATACACTACTTTTTTGTCATAGGGAACAAAAATACAGGTTGAACAATTAAAAAAAAAACTGATTTTTTTTTAATCACCCTAATATATATATATATATATATATATATATATATATATATATATATATATATATATATATATATATATCTATCAGAGCTGGGCACTTCCGCAAACCGCAAATTCCCCAATTGCGGAAGTATGTTTTTCGTTTGCGGATTTGCGCTTGCGGCAAAGTCATCGCAAATTAGTGAATTTGCGTTGCGGAACTAAGACCGCAAACGCAAATCTTTCCGCAAATTTCCCACGTGGCCACTGGCTAAGCCCGCTGAACTTGTTGACAAAGCCAGAGGCGTACACTTGTAGAGGCTAGAGGGGTTAAGTTGTACAGTGAGTTCAAGTTGTGTACAGTCACAGTGTTAACTTAATTTAACTTGTGTAATGTAATGTGTGTACAGTTACTACAGTTACAGTACAGTCTTCTCTAACGTGTCTAAGTCTCAAAATTTATGAAATTCAAATGATTAAATTTATTATTTAATTTATTTACTATTTACTTGCAGGAGGTGTTTTTGTTCAGTATAATATATCAATATATGTAGTATTTTTATTTCTTCTACAATAGTGATTTATTGTAATAAATTATTTAGCCTTGTTTTTAATAAAAACAAGGCTAAAACATTAAACATTAAAAAGATATAAAAACTTTTTATACCTCTCTAATGTTTTGGATACTTTTTATAGTTAAAATTGCGATTGCGGAATTTGCGGTTTGCGGAAGTGTTTGCGGAAGTGCCCAGCACTGTAAAAATTGGAAATATGGTTTGCGTTTGCGGCACCAAAAAATGGCAAGTAGTTTGCGGATTTGCGGTTGCGGAAGGTAAGGTTTGAGTTTGCGGATTTGCGATTGCGGAAGTGATTTTGAGTTTGCGGTGCCCTGCTCTGATATATATACACACATACGAGACACTTCAATTAAATTGTGTTGTTTAGTTTTCTCGAGATGTGTGCATGTGCGTCTCTCTCAAGTCTTTAAGGGTTAAACAGGGAAGTTGTTGTACAACATAATCATTACCAACTCAACCACATGACAACAATACTTAACCATTTCCAACACACGCAATTATATATATATATATTATCTCATGAGTCATGCAAGAATGAATATTCACACCCTCTCGACCGGGTACGGTGCACGATGATTCATGTAAGCGAACATCATAGGCATGCACACAGCACTTGCCTACACGACTACAATGTGCAAAAAAAAAAAACACACGCACAACGTTTGACTCCTACAAAACAGCGACAATCGCATTAAATTCTGTATGGCGACATTTACCCAATCTAAAACGTGTAATAACCTTAATTATATTCACTTTTTTATAAAGATAAACTACCGCGACAGTGCTAATGTCGCGATACGCACGTTCGTATCGCGATTAGATGTATCCTAAAGATTGTCGCATTTCGAAGGGAAATCAAGAACGCGCAAATTAAAATCTGGCAAACGTTTACGACTAAAAAACTTCACATTACGATTCTCCAGAATCGCGTCGCGGTCGCTGAAGTGTGCCACACTCCTATTCTGTCAATGTAAAATCATACGCGACTCGAATCGTCGTGAGTCGCGACATGATCCTGTGTGCGGCCGACCTTAAGTGTTTTTCTCAACCAAGAATAATAAGTCGTAATAATGGTTTTATTTCGAACAAACACAGAGTCAGAGAGAACAAAGACCTTACGCCTAAGTTATAAGATACATATATGCAGTTGGTAAGTTTTTCACGCGTACGGGGGACAAATGTGGTTTTATATAACCTTTGGTTAGCTTCCGCCAGAATTGTTTATTCTGACAAAGGTCCAGCTTCTCACTTCGCCTAAGACCTACAGTTCAACGTGGAATCAGAACCACGCCCCACCAGCAGCCCAGCGTCTTAACAACTAGGCCACCACCCAGGGTACCCATTTATCTACCAACCACTTTATTGTGTGGAAGGATGAACAGCTGGGTTTTGCTGCGCGCCGGCTGCCGTCACCGGGTCTCGAACCCGGGGCCGATGGATTCGTAGTCAGCGACGCTAATCACTACACCACCGAGGCGCATTTATATATATATATATATATATATATACTGTACAGGGTGGGCGGAAAGTAGCTCCCTATTTTGGATTGGTAAAAAAATACGTATATTATCCATTTATTTCAGAAGAAATAATATGAAAAGGTAGGCATACATGGTAGGTTTTCTCTAAAATTCAATGTGGGCTCCAACTCTTTCCACCAGCTTCTGGAGCCGCCCAGGAATGGCGTCCACTGACTTTAGCAGGAACTCCGGCGGGATGGAGGACATGACTTCCCGAATTCGGTCCTCCAGTTCTTACAATGTCCTCGGTTTGGTGCGGTAGACTTCTTCCTTACCCACCCCCAAAGAAAGAAGTCGCACGGTGTCAAGTCGGGGCTCCTGGCTGGCCATTGATGTGGACCACGACGACCCATCCAACGCCCAGGGAAGTGGGCATCCAGCCACTCACGGACAACAAGAGCGAAGTGCGGAGGGGCGCCATCTTGCATAAATATCAGATCGTCGATGTTCTCCCATGTGCTGACAACCGGCCAGACCTCGTTTCGCAACATAGCAAGGTACCGCTCAGCATTCATGGTGTTGCGCAGAAGGAACGGGCCCACAACCTGATCTGAGGTCATACCACACCACACCGTTACACTGAACCGATTCTGCCGTTTTTCAGCGGTAACCGTGCGACTCTTTCTTTGGGGGTGGGTAAAGGAAGAAGTCTACCGCACCAAACCGAGGACATTGGAAGAACTGGAGGACCGAATTCGGGAAGTCATGTCCTCCATCCCGCCGGAGTTCCTGCTAAAGTCAGTGGACGCCATTCCTGGGCGGCTCCAGAAGCTGGTGGAAAGAGTTGGAGCCCACATTGAATTTTAGAGAAAACCTACCATGTATGCCTACCTTTTCATTATTTTTTCTGAAATAAATGAATAATATACGTATTTTTTTACCAATCCAAAATAGGGAGCTACTTTCCGCCCACCCTGTATATATAAAAAACCTTGGTTTTTTTTTTATATATATATATAAAACCTTGGTTTTGCTCCCGCTCATTCTGGCGACGGTCAGGCTTGTTGCTCCACTTTAGACCTACAGCTTAACGTGGAATCGTAGCGTCTTAATTTTAAGAAGTGGTGTGGTGGTTAGCATAGCTAACTACGAATCCACCGCCCGCGGGTTCAATTCCCGGTGACGGCAGTCGGCGCGCAGCAAACTCAACTGTTCATCCTTCCATACAGTAAAAATTGGTTGGTAGATAAATGGGTACCCTGGGTGGCCTTGTGGTTAAGACGCTGGGCTGCTGATCGGGAGGTCAGATCGAGTCCTGGCAAGGCCTTTGTAATTTCTGACATGGTGGGTGGTGGTTCAAATTCCACGTTAAACTGTAGGGATCTTTTCCAAATGGACGACCCCACGCGATTTAGCTGAAAATTTGCATACTAATAAATTTTTGTGTTTTAATAACGAAAATGACTATTTTCTTCGAGAAATATGCGCAACATACGAAAAAAATTGAATTTATATGCACACTAGTTTGCATGGCGCATGACCGTTATCTAAATTATGTGGTGTTATGTCGTGGGTTTTACAAAATAAGACTCAGATAATATCCTTTATTTATTAAAATTTGCAATATTTAATTACATTTTAATAAATATAACGATTGGTTAGGTTATGATAATATCTTCGTTTGTTTAACGAAAATACTACTTAACCTAACCAATTGTCAAGGGCGTACAGTTGACCTAACCAGCCATTCAATTAACCGGGGGCTATCACCTAACTTTATATAAAGATTTTCATTACCTAGCTCATTATATAATACTGAAGTCATTAATCAAGTGCACATTTATAACATTTCAATACAACTTTCATTCAAACAACTGCAACGTTTATTTGTTTCACTTGAATTTAATTTATTTTGTTTAATTTATAAAAGGAAGAAAACTTAATTTTCTTAATTAACAACATTATTTGACCTGAAAAGATCAATGGTGACCCCAGCCTCAAGCAATCAATCATTAACCTAGTAACCAAACTATTATTATATAATGCCAACGAACCATATATATATATATATATATACGGGGGGCCGTAAGTTTCCATACATAGGAAAAATTAAACGTTTGTTTTTATGTTTCAGATACCCTAAGAATAGCGTTTGACGAAAGAGCAACGAATTGAAATCATACTGATGGCTGGGTCGGGAAGCAGTCGCATGGTTGCAATGAACTTTAACAGACAACATGGAACGAACATCACACACGACACTGTGGCAAAACTTATTAACAAGTTTCAGAAAACTGGAAATGTTGCAGATCAACCGCGAAGTGGTCCAAGACGTACAGCCACCGATGAAGACACAACAGCTACGATACTTACAGCGCTTACACGGAGTCCCAGAAAAAGTACACGACGGTTGTCTGCAGAAAGTGGTGTCAGCAGATCGAGTATCAGGCGCATTTGAAAGCAAACAAATGGCATCCATACAAATTGCATATGGCACAGCATTTGAGTGAAGACGACCCGGATAGACGGATGGAATTCTGTGAATGGGCATTAACCAAAGTGAACGAGGATGCAAACTTTTCAACTAAGATCTTGTTTACTGATGAAGCAAATTTTTACGTCAATGGAGAGGTTAATCGGCAAAACATACGTTATTGGAGTAATGCTAACCCTAACTGGCTAGTCCGACGAAGATGCAAGGTGCCGGTAAAGTGATGGTGTGGGATATGGGTTGACAGAATTATTGGACCAATTTTTGTCAGTGGAAATCTTAATGCCGAAAGGTATCTTAACATGTTGCAAGAAGAGATTTTCCCATCCCTGCTAAACGAGGAAGGTAACTTCCCAGTTTACTTCCAGCAAGATGGAGCTCCACCTCATTATGGTCTTCACGTGCGTCGGTATTTGGATCAGCAGCAGTTTCCGGATGCTTGGATTGGTCGGCGTGGTCCTGTGGAGTGGCCTCCCAGATCCCAGATCTCACCCCCTTGATTTCTATCTTTGGGGGCACTTGAAGGCCATGGTGTATCAGGAAAAGATACGAGACATAAATCATCTAAAGGAACGTATCACCAACGCCATTACAAGCATAACGTCAACTGTGCTAATGCGTGTTCATCAACAGTGGGGAACACGTATTGAAATGTGTTTTCAAAACAATGGCAACCATGTAGAGCATATTATATAAATAAAAATGGTTGTCCATAAAAAAATGTTTATTTTTCCTATGTATGGAAACTTACGGCCCACCCTGTATTATATATATATATGAAAATTATTTCACGAAGGTAACACGTGAAAAATATTTATGATGAATAAAACCACGAAGGAAAGGAAACACAAAATGGTGCTCAAGCGCTTTCGTCTAATGACATCCTCAGGAACACTGAAGTACATAAAAAGGTTAAGCCTATATATAGGTTACAGAAAGAAAAAAAAAGAAAAAATAAATAACATACATACACACACACACATATATATATATATATATACATACATATCTATATATACAAATACATACATACATACATATATATACAATAAACAGAGAAGTAAAAATAATAAAAAATTAAAATTAAAACCTTAAAGGATTACCAGTGAGGCGTACAGATTTGTAAGGAAAAATATCGATTTTAGCACAAGATCAAATGGATTATAAAATACAAATTTATACTGGAACTCTGTCCGGGTTTAAACACACTGCTGCCTATGGTCAGGTTTTGATAATATAAAAAAAAAAAAACGCAAATTAAAAGTTAATAAAGTAGAAGACAAGTTTACCAAAGATTTAATGTTTTCCCTTCTTATTTAAATCTGTTTTAAAGGAATTCAACATAACAGGATCGAGTTGAAAAAGACCTTTGCTTATGTTGAAGTTATTTGAAAGTTGGATAATGGCAGACTCAAGAATATTTCTATTAACAATGTTGCTTGAATGGAATAAAACTGAAGCATTATTCCAATCAATACAGTGGGCTAACTCTGACAAATGGACAAAAAGGGCACTGGACAACTGTCCTGTTCTAACGGAATATTGATGCTGTTTTATACGTGTGCAAATCCTTTCCCGTCTGACCTATGTAAAAGGAATCACATTTGTTTACAACCAATTTTATAGATAATGCCTGAATTATTGGTAGGGCTATTTTTTACTATGATATTTTTCACAATATTGTTATATGAAAATACTACATTAATATCCAAAAGTTTAAGTACATTAGCAATGCCTAAAAAGCCCGGGAAAAATGGAAGTACTAAAATATTTTTTGACAAAGTACGAGTGTTAATATTGACACGATAGAAAGTTCGTTTTGCCTTGTTGAGACAAGATTCCATAAACGCAGATGGATAACACAAATCACTTCCAATACGTTGATTTTTTCCAATTCGGCATCGATGTATTCCGGACTGGCGATCCTAAGGGCGCGGAGAAACATTGGTTGCGGTACGTCGACGATATTTTGTGTATCTGGCCCATGAATCGTGACCTGGATAGCTTCCTCCTTCAGTTAAATGATCAAGTCCCTTCCATTAAGTTTACTTTAGAAGTTGAGCAAGACAATTCAATCCCATTTTTGGATGTGCGTGTACATAGGGAAAGCCCAGGTTTTAAGTTAGTATCTATCGGAAAACGACAAACAATTTGTCCTACGTACACTTTTACTCGGGACATGATACCCCCACTAAGGCGGCCATATTTTCATCAATGTTTCTCCGCGCCCTTAGGATCGCCAGTCCGGAATACATCGATGCCGAATTGGAAAAAATCAACGGTATTGGAAGTGATTTGTGTTATCCATCTGCGTTTATGGAATCTTGTCTCAACAGGCAAAACGAACTTTCTATCGTGTCAATATTAACACTCGTACTTTGTCAAAAAATATTAGTACTTCCATTTTTCCCGGGCTTTTTAGGCATTGCTAATGTACTTAAACTTTTGGATATTAATGTAGTATTTTCATATAACAATATTGTGAAAAATATCATAGTAAAAAATAGCCCTACCAATAATTCAGGCATTATCTATAAAATTGGTTGTAAACAAATGTGATTCCTTTTACATAGGTCAGACGGGAAAGGATTTGCACACGTATAAAACAGCATCAATATTCCGTTAGAACAGGACAGTTGTCCAGTGCCCTTTTTGTCCATTTGTCAGAGTTAGCCCACTGTATTGATTGGAATAATGCTTCAGTTTTATTCCATTCAAGCAACATTGTTAATAGAAATATTCTTGAGTCTGCCATTATCCAACTTTCAAATAACTTCAACATAAGCAAAGGTCTTTTTCAACTCGATCCTGTTATGTTGAATTCCTTTAAAACAGATTTAAATAAGAAGGGTAAAACATTAAATCTTTGGTAAACTTGTCTTCTACTTATTAACTTTTAATTTGCATTTTATTTTTTTTATAATATCAAAACCTGACCATAGGCAGCAGTGTGTTAAAACCCGGACAGAGTTCCAGTATAAATTTGTATTTTTATAATCCATTTGATCTTGTGCTAAAAATCGATTAACTTTTAATTTGCATTTTATTATTTTTTTTTTTTTTTTTTTTTTATATATATCGAAACCTGACCATAGGCAGCATTGTGTTAAAACCCGGCAGAGTTCCAGTATAATTTTGTATTTTTATAATCCATTTGATCTTGTGCTAAAAATCGATATTTTTCCTTACAAATCTGTACGCCTCACTGGTAATCCTTTAAGGTTTTAATTTTTTATTATTTTTACTTCTCTGTTTATTGTATATATATGTATGTATTTGTATATATAGATATGTATATATATATATATATATATATATATTATATATATATATATATATATATATATATGTGTGGTGTGTGTATGTATGTTATTTATTTTTCTTTTCTTTCTGTAACCTATATATAGGCTTAACCTTTTTATGTACTTCAGTGTTCCTGAGGATGTCATTAGACGAAAGCGCTTGAGCACCATTTTGTTTCCTTTCCTTCGTGGTTTTATTCATCATATATATATATAATATATATAAAATATATATATATATATGTTAAACACAGACCGTGCATGGAACAAGGAACTCTTCTGGGAAAATTAAATCCACTATAGTCCGAATAAATAATGGTAAATGACAAATACCATAGTTTTTCTTTTCATGATGCAAGCCCGACGTGGGCAAAAAAAGGAAAATCTATGGTATTTGTCATTTACCATTACTTATTCGGACTATAGTGGATAATTTTCCCAGAAGAGTTCCTTGTTCCATGCACGGTCTGTGTTTAACATATAAGTTTCTCAGGGGACCATTCTGAGTTTGTATATATATATATATACAGTGCCCGCGAAAAGTATCCGATCACTCAAGAAAATACAATATTTTCCCTTAATATTCAGAGACACGTAATTCACTTTCTATTTGTTCTAGCGACATCTGGTAACTTTGAGGTTGCTCGCTGATATGAGAGCTATCCAACGCATTCTCAAATTAGTGTTCTGGTAGCCTTCGTTGCGGGTGGCTGTGTCTCAAATTTGTCAGATTCACTGTTTGTGTAAATTTCTTGATATTTTTTTTTTTTTACAGAAAGTGGTGTAAATAAAATTTATATATAATGTGTGCTAAAAAACAACTTAAGAGTGATTGTCGAGGTGCTATTGTTGCTTTGCATGCATGTGGGAAATCACAAAGACAGATAGCTAAGGAATTAAACATATCCCAAAGTACCGTTAATTTATGGGTTTCACGGGCTAAGAACAATGGTGGCCTAACCACGCCAGTCCCTAAAAACGATCTGGCAGACCGAGAAAACAAATTCGCGAACAGACAAACTTATGAAACGTTTAGTATTGAAAAACCCAACAATAACTGCGAAAGAAATAAAATTTAATATGAATAATTTGTTATCTGGTGTTTCTGAACGAACTATCCAGGAGCGGCTCCAAAAAGAACTCGGATTACCATCTCGCCATGCTGCTAAGAAACCGTTCATTAATGAAAAAATGCGTAAAAAACGTGTCGCATTTTGTAAAAAATACATTCATTGGACTGTTGATGACTGGAAGAAGGTTTTATTTAGCGATGAGTCGACATTTTTGACATTCAGAAGTTGTCCAAAAAAGTTCGCCGGCCTATTGGCTCAAATAGGATGGACCCTAAATACACCCTAAAGACAATGAAACACCCTCCAAGTGTGATGGTTTGGGGTTGTTTCGGTTACTATGGGCGTGGAAACATATTTTCTTCCGAAGAACACAACTATGAATGGTGCACGGTATTTAGCAATGCTACAGGAAAACTTCTAATGGCAATGGCAATCCAAAGGACAAAAACATACATGCATGATGGTGCACCATGTCACAGGGCCAAAATAGTGACAAAATGGATTACTGACAATAAATTTGATATTTTGGATTGGCCTGGTAATAGTCCAGATCTCAATCCGATAGAAAATCTGTGGCTAATAATAAAAAATAAGGTTGAATGCCACGACACTGGCTCAGTCGAAAAATTACAAGAGGCCATCAAAAAGGTATGGTGTAAGGAAATATCAGTGGAAGTTTGTCAAAACTTGATTAAATCCATGCCAAAACGTCTAGAACAAGTCATCCAAACCAAAGGACAGATGACAAAATACTAATATAAGGTTAGTATACATTTAAACATTGTTTTTTATGTAAAAAATACAAATTTCAAGGGTGATCGGATACTTTTCGCGGGCACTGTATATATATATATTTTTTTTTTTGTTTCAAAGAATGACCGCTCATGGCCACCAAAAGAAAGGTGGATAGCAGAGCGAACACAGAACGAAGAGTATGGAACAACTAATGGAAATGAACAATAGACGGGGGAGAAGGAGGAGGTGGGGGAAAAGCAGAAAGATCATAGCGGAGTCACAGCCGGTAAAGAAGTCGGGAGCGAAAGAGGAAGGAGAACAACCCGGTTATCGAAAAGTAGGGACCTTCAGACAGAAGAGCGCCAAGCCTATCACAAAGCCCGACGCTCTCCAAAAAGAGAAAATACTCTGCGCGCAGCGCAGAGTAAAGCGGACACTCCACCAGGAGGTGGGCAACTGTAAGTAGGACGTCACAATTGGGACATCGGGGCACCCGATCCCCGGCCATCAAATAGCCATGGGTCAGGTGGGTGTGGCCAATACGGAGGCGGGCCAGAGCCACCTCCTTATGGCGCGACCGATGGAAGGAAGAGGCCCAACATCCCAACTTGGGTTTAATCTTGCAAAGTTTGTTATCCGTAGCCCATCCCAGCGACTCTGCCACCGGGAGCGCAAAAACGTACGGAAGCCAGGGATATAATCAGAAAAAGGGAGGGACACGGGTGAAACCTGCAGTCGGCACGCGGAACGGGCAGCTCGATCGGCAGCCTCATTTCCAGCCACGTTAACATGTGCTGGGACCCAGCAAAATACCACCTCCTTGCCACCGAAAGCGACAAGAGTATGGTACAGTAGCTGGATTCGTCGGACCAGCGGGTGGACAGGGTCAAAACACTCCAGGCCATCCAGGGCACTGCGGGAATCCGAATGGATGACGAACGACCCATCCGGATGCTCCCGCACCACCTCCAGAGCGCTCAGAATGGCATAGAGCTCCGCCGTAAAAACGGAAGCCTCATCAGGGAGACGGGTACATCGGGGAGCAAGGGCAGACGACTGGGGAACAGCCGCGGCTCCAACGCCCCCCGACGACCTCGAGCCATCCGTGAAGACCGCAACACATGCAGAGTGACACGCCGCATGCTGAAGGAACAGAGACCGAAGCAAGGCAGAGTCCGACTCGGTCCTGCGAACGGGGCGCAACGCCCTACAGCACGCAACAGGGGTTCTTCCAAGGTGCAACACCCCTGAAAGAGACCGGTATAACGGATGGAGGGGAGTGCCCATACCATCGAGGAGGGAGGTCACCGTGTCGGTGAAATACCAACCCCCATCCCGGCAGAACGCCCTCTCAACCACCTGGAACAGAGGAGAGGTGGGAAGACGGAGGATCGGAGATAGTGTTCAGCAATGAGGAACGACCTCCGATCCTCCAAGGGAGGGATGTCGCACTCAACCTGCAGACTATCAACCGGAGAGGAGAAGAAGGCGCCAGATGACATGCGGTCCTCTAGAGAGGACCGGATCCAGTATCCGAAGGGCCGTACGGAGGCGGAGCCATACACCACACTCCATAGTCTAATTTGGACTGTACCAGGGACACGTACAAACGGAGGAGCGTCCGCCTATCCGCGCCCCATGTAGTATGCGACAGATGCCCCAGCAAATCCAGGGTACGTCTCGCGGACTCGCGCAGCCGGCGAAGGTGGGGAACCCAGCTCAAACGGCTGTCGAAAACCATACCCAAGAAGAGTACTGATGGAACGAGGGCCAGAGGCTGACCCCGAGTGTAAGGTTAAAGGCCGGGATGGCGCCGGATCCCCGTCTCCTCGACGGAAGGAAGGCCACACACGAAGTCTTCGGGGAAGACAACGTAAGGCCCACCGACGACGCCAGCGTTCAACCCGATTGACCGCGAGTTGGACTTGCCTCTCCACGAGGGGGGGACTCGTCCCCGCGGCATAGACAGCCAGATCTGTGTAGATGGAACAGCGCACCGAGGGCGGAAGAGCTCCCGGTAGCGCAGACATAACCAGGTTGAAGCAGGAGACGCTTAACACACCCCTGGGGCACCCCCTCCTCCTGAACATACAGGGCAGATAGGGCCGCCCCATTACGGACGCGGAAAGTGCGAAGAAACGTGGGCAAAAAGCCCACAAAACCAAAAGACTTCAAACGGTCCATGACAACTCCCGACGGGTCGTGTCATAGGCATTTTGGACGTCGAAAAAAAGACGGCCAGACAAGATTCCGGCGGGGAAAATGCCTCCGTACATCATGGCCAAGGAGGAGAAGGGGGTCCAGAGTACCCGAAATCGACGAAAACCATACTGGGTCGGGGGGTATACCCAAGCGACTCCAGTGTAAAGGAAAGTCGGACGGCCACCATCTTTTCAGGGAGCTTGCATAAGCAGCTCGTCCAAAGCAATAGGCCGATAGCTCGCCCACCTCCGCCGGATCCTTCCCCGGCTTAGGTATCGGGACCACAATCGCCTCCCTCCAACGGGAAGGGAACGACCCCTCAACCCACATCCGGTTGAAAAGATCCAGCAAGAAGTGCAGGGCCATCGGGTGCAGATTCCAAAGAAAGTCATACGGAATGTCATCAGGGCCAGGGGCGGAAGAACGACGGGTTGCCAAGGCAGCCCGAAGTTCCCGCATCGGAAAGAGATGGTTATAGGGCTCGTTCCCAGGGGCGGGAACGTGACCTCCGATAAAAGGGCGATCCGCAGCTGAAGGCGAACGGGAAACCGCAGCAAAAGCACCGGCCAGCCGATCAGCCACAGCAGCAGGATCCGAAAGGAAGCCGTCCCCGTCCCGAAGGACAGGGCGACTAGCAGGGACTGGCTTCCCCTCGATACTACGTACCTTCCGCACACAGCAGCAGAAGGGGTAGATGAGGAGATGCCGGACACAAAAGCACGCCAAGAGGTCCGGCGGGCGAAAGCCTTCGCCCGCCGCATCTCAATCAAGTGGTCCGCCGCGCCGGGTGCGGTGGAAGCGGCGCGTTGCCCTCTTCCTCTCGCACACCGCCTGTGACATGCTGGAGTCCACCACGGGACGCTACGAGTCCGCGGGTTACCGGAAGATCGAGGAATACAGTCCTCCGCGACGCCCATCACCACCCGCTCGAAGAACTCCAAGCTCTCATCCACAGAGCCAAAGCTCAATACCGAACGGACAATGACGGAACGAGCTCTGAAAGATGGCCAGTCAGCCCGCGCAAGGCACCACCTCGGTCGAGACGAGACGCCCGGCTGCGGACCGACCGGCTCAAGACAGACTGGGTAATGATCACTGCCATAAGAGTCCCCCAACACCTTCCACGAAAAATCGAGTAAGGCATCGAGGGACACCAAGGAGAGATCAATACAGGTAAATGAACCCGTGGGTTCGTGGAAGTAAGTAGGTTCACCGGAATTGAGGCACGCAAAGGAAAGTTCCTCCATTAAGGAGAGTAAAATACCAGCAACATTAGTCGACCGAACACTCCCCAAGCCGGGTCGCGACTGTTAAAGTCCCGAGGAGGAGAAACGGTCGGGGTAGTTGCAGCACCAACTCGCGAACCGCGTCGCGAGAAGGAGGGTCATGAGGAGGAATATAAACCGAGCAGGCAGTGTACTGGCGATCTAAAAAGAGCCGCACAGCCACAGCCTGCAAGGAAGTGCGAAGAGGCACACCACGCGATGGTAACGAATGATGCACGTAAATCGCCGCACCCCGCCGGCGTGTGCGCTCATCCGGGGTGCAAGGGAAACCAACATAGCCAGAGAGACGAGGGAGTCCCCGCGCAGCCAGGATAGTCTCCTGGAGACAAACACAGGAAGGCCGCTCGCTCTCCAGCAGGGAGGCAAGGTTCTCCCAGTTAGCTAAAAGCCCCTACAGTTCCAATGCAAGATGGAACTGTAAGGGGAAGCGGCATTATAAGAGGCAGAGAAAACAGCGAAATAGCCACGGACCAAGCTGAGCAGCAAACTCAACGGTCCGTAACCAGGGACGGAATCGGTTTCCCCGACTCACCCAGAACTGGGGGGGTAGGGGCCACCGACTCCGCATCTGCTGCACCCGTAGTAGAACGAGAAGTGGAGAGTAGAACAGGGAGGTCAGAGGGGGGCTCTCCGGCGGGGGGAGACGACGACGAGTCGGGCCCAGCCGAAACCCCCAACTCCCCACAGAGGGGGACCGGGGGGAACCAGCTGTTCGAGGGCTCGTCAAACCAGACAAGCACTGACGGGGGGAGAGGAAAGGTCGACCACAGGTGGGAGAGGTAGATCCAGGAGAGAGACCCGACCACTCTCAGCAGGAGCCGGAGGAGAGAGACTCCATGAAGGAGGGCCAGGCCCCTCTCGACCGGGTCTATCATGGGAACAGAGTCAGTAATCGAGGGTGTCATGGGGCGGTGTACCTCGACCGAACCCGGACACTGGTCGGGGCACCGGGAGGTGACGCCTCACCAGCCCTCCGTATAGGGGGGGGGGGTCCCGAGCGGATCAGGAACAGCGCGCCGCTTCCCCTCCGGTGAAGACGGGGAAGAAGGGGAAGCAGGGCGAGCAGCAGTCAGGATCGGGTCGGAAGGACTCCGACTCCGACCACGGCGACGCTTCCTCCTCCCTTCGGGGCATCCCCCTCCCCACCCGAGAGACGAGTAGGCAAGGATCCAGACCCCAAGGCCGGAGGGGGAGAAGGGGCACTTGTAGGCAGGGAATCAGATGGGATGTCAGAAAGTGAGGCAGAGGAACAAGAAGGACCCGCGGCGACAGGAGGACCACCAACCCCCGGGACTTCCAGGGTGGGGCACCACTCCGGTAGACGCCGGGGTAGCACGGGAGTGGCCCGAGGACCCGCCAGGGCCAAGAGCCGCAGCGTAGGACAACTACCGCCGCGGCTCCCGGATCCTATCGCGCGCCAAGGAATTCGGTAGTCCTTAAGGACCGCAACTCAAATTCAAACTTGAAAACGGGGCAGTCCCGAGAAGAGGAAGGGTGGGCCCCGAACAGTTCGAGCACCGCGGGGGCTTCGTGCACGGGGTAGGGTGCGCAGGCCCACCGCAGCGGACACATAGCTTACCCTACGGCGGCACGCAGAGCTAACATGGCCGAACCGGTTGCAGCCAAAGCAGCGAACCGGGTCAGGCACATATGGTCGCACCGAAAACTCACACGACCGGCGATCACCCATGCCCCAGAACACCTGGGCCGGAGGCACAAGGGAGTCAAAGGTCAGGAGCAGACGAGCGGACGGGGTAAGAGCACCATCCCGGCGCGACGAAAAGCGGAAGACCTTCGTTACCCCCTGGGGGGCAAGATCCTCCTGCAACTCGCCAACCGGGATTGACAGCAGACGGGAAGCGAAAATGGTGCCTTGACAGCTATTCAATTGCGGATGGGGAGTCACAGAAACTCTGCAACCCAAGACATCCTGCAACTGTAGAAGGGACCCAGTCACCCCGAAGAACGGGACTTCAAAAGAAGAGACCCATCCTCAAGGGCGGATATCATAACGACAGGGAACCCCTATCGTCTTAAGGCGCTGAAACACCCGTTCCGAGTTGCCCGGAAGGGAGCCAGCGGAAGGGCGGAGAACAAGGAACCTGTCCACCGGACAGAAATTGACAGCAGAGACAGGTCCATGTGTAACGGTAACCGAGAGTGGGCGAGAGAACAAGGGCCGCGAAGACCCCGCCCTACGGCCACCACGAGAGCCAGACGCCGCAGAGGACGAGAGGGGGCCATACGGCTTGAGGTCAATCCAGCGGAGGCAGAGGCCGCTGAACGACCAGAAGTAGTAGTCTGATCCAAATCCAAGGGCGGGCCAGAGTCGTCAACAAGAGGGGAGTGAAGTTTAGAAATAGAACCCATAAACAGTATTTTTACAAAAACGGCAGCCTCGGACCCAAGGCGATGCACCAGCCGCCGCTGCATCCTTCAAAGCGCAGGCCCAACGTCCCGGGTAGCCCGCCCCCCAACCTAACTGTCGTTTTAAAAACAGCAGATTGGCACTACGGAGATTTGTCCGTTAAGGGCCAAGCAAAGACCCAATCCAGACGCAGCAGCGGTCCGGGCGCCCGTACCGTCCCCGGAGCACGGCTCAGCCACGGAGCGATGCCCCCCGGCGGGTGCACCCGATGACCCAAGACTGCAAATACAAACAGGGGGGGGGATACTACGATTGACAGAGGCACAGGACCGAGTCAAGACAAAAGAAATTCCGGGAGACGGAAAAAAAAAAGGGGGAGAAAAAAAAAAAAAACGCAACTAGGTAACTCTTCGCCCACACCCCGCGAGTTGAGGAAACCTCAACAACCCACGAGGTGTACGAGCCCCCTCGGCCCGGCAAGTCGGAGTACCTAATCGAGGGTATATATATATATATATTATATATATATAATAAAAGTCTGCGAAGTGTATTCGCAGAAACATGATATTCTTTTAATGTGACAAAAACTAAGGTTATGCAATTTCATCCTAAAAGCTGTAATCAGCCAGCTGATATAAGGTTTAAAATGAATGGTGAAGTAATTGAGGAAGTACAAGAGTAAGTATTTGGGTCAAACTATTACCAGCTCCCTGAGTGATGACTCGGATATAAGAAAACAATCTCGAAGCCTGTGTGCTAAAGCGAATATGACCATAAGGAACTTTCGTTTCTGTACAAGTGAAGCTAAAGACACACTCTTTCGTACTTTCTGCAGTAATATATACGGTCAGCAACTCTGGGTGAATTATAAAAAAGGTTCTGGCAGAACGCTAAATTTGCTGTACAACAGGTCGTTTAGACTCTTACATAAATTACCCCCGAGATGCTCAGCTTCGCAAATGTTTGCAACCCGCAATGTTCCGAACTTCCCGGAGGTAACAAGACGTGCTCAACATAGTCTAATGCAAAGAATTAAAAAATCAACCAACCCGATCATCCAAGCTATCCATGAGTCCTGCCATTTATCCTCTAAGCTATGGACTTTTTGGTACGAAAACGTCTGTCTGTAGCTCCACTTAACTTCGACAGTGCAGTATTATTTCTAATCAATTGTATATATTTTTATCCTTAGTGTATGAACTGTCATTGTATTAATAATATTTGTCATATGGACTATAGTCTGCCAATAAACCTTTTCATTTTCATATATATTATATATTATATATATATATATATATATATATACACGCCGTATTTCCCGGCGTATAACGCGCACTTTTTTTTGCCCAAAAATACTCCAAAAATCACCCTGCGTGTAAAATTACCGGTAATTGTACATGTAAAATTAATTGTACATGTTGAAATTAACTCGTTAAAATTGTACATGTGAAGTGAGGTAGGAGGTATATTTTTTCCGAAATTTTTATTTTCCTAAATTTTCTCTTCAAAATTCGGGTGCGCGTTATACACCGTGAAATACGGTGTGTGTGTGTGTGTGTGTGTGTGTGTGTGTGTGTATAAAATCAGCTCCTTGAGTGACGACTCAGACAGATAGGAAACAATATAGGAGTTACTGTGCTAAGGCAAACACGACTATAAGGAACTTCAAATTCTGTACAAGCGAAGCTAAAGAGAAGCTTTTTCATACTTTCAGCACTTATATTTATACGCAGCAACTCTGGGTTAATTATAAAAAAAGGCTCTCGCAGAACCCTCATACGGCTTTACAACAGATCCTATAAACTGCTACATAAGTTACCGCCAAAATGCTCTCTCTCTCAAATGTTGGCTAACCGCAACGTCCCGACCCTCCTCGAGGTAACGAGACGTCCTCAGTATATTCTAATGCGAAGAATTCAAAACTCCGACAATCCAATTGTCCAAGCTATTCATCAGTCTTGCTTAGAATTTCTACACTGTGGACCTCTCTCGATATGAAAGCGTTTGTATATAATAGCTCCACTTAACTCCCACGATATTTTATCTATTACACGCACTTAATTTTATTTATTTATTTTTAGTTCTATGTTTGGGATGCGGTTATTATTCATTTTATTATTTCTCGTTTCATTACGTGTATTATCATTTATTTATTACCCTTATCCTTTAATTTATCGTTTAATTAATAATTAGTTGATTACCTTCATTAATATTGTACTTGGAATTTGTCTCCTGCCAATAATCATTATATATATATATATATATATATATATATATATATATATATATATATATATATATATATATGATACACACCGTAATATATATATATATACACAAACACACAGACCGTAATGAGACTAATTGAATCAAACGAGTTGTTGAGAGTTTGCTGCATTCAAATAACCTATTTTTCTCCATTGAATTCAACTCATCCAAAGTTACTTTTATTTACAGTCACGCAAGAACTAAACTCGCCCGTAATTCGAGTACCACAACGAGTGAGGAGGAACATTCGTTCACGAGAAAATACTTGTATATACTCTAACACGTACATAAAACTGCAACCGCTTCTTATATCCATCCATCCATCCACCCAACAACTCCCATTTCATACACACGACCGGTTAGTTCCCTTTTTATTCATGAACTAACGATACACGCGCGTACAAATGCCCAGCATAAACCTACAGAGGGCAATACCACTTCATGCTCTTACTCTCCCTCTGTCTACCCCCTGCCCCCCCCCTCTCTCTCTCTGACTTCCGCTCAGACACCTCCCCTCTCTCGTCCCATAATCCTCCCCTACCGTCCTCCCGAAGGATATCCTCATTTGGGGTCCCAGAAAGTGGGGCGTGTGGGATGTAGGGCAGGGGTTAGAAGTGGTAAGGAGAGATATTATAATTAACCAATAGTAAGAATACCCTTACCGAGGTTTCACAAATTATTATTATATATATATATATATATAGTCTGTTTTGCTTCCGCCCGAATTGTTCATTCTGACGAAGGTCAAGCTTGTTGCTTCACCTTAGACCTACAGTTTAACGTGGAATCCGAATCACGACCCACCAAGGGTGGTCAGAAAATACAAAGTCCTCGCCCGGGCTCGATCCCACAACCTCCCATCAGCAGCCCAGCGTCTGAACTACTACGCCACCCAGGGTACCCATTATCTACCAACCAATTTTTTTTTATTGTATGGAAGGATGAACAGCCGAGTTGGCTGCGCGCCAACTGCCGTCACAGGGAATCGAATCCGGAGCCGGTTTATTCTTATTCAGCTATACTAACCACTAAACTACCGATGCGCCTGGATGGTGTAGTGGTTAGCATCGCTAATTACGAATCCATCGTCCCGGGGTTCGATTCCTAATGACGGCAGGTGGCGCGCAGCAAACCCAACTGTTCATCCTTCCACACAAAAATTGGTTGGTAGATAAATGGGTACCCCGGGTAGCCTAGTGATTGAGACGATGGGCTGGTGACCACGCGCGATGGGTCGTGTTTCGGATTCTACGTTAAGCCGTAGATCTGAAGTGAAGCAACAAGGTCGGTGTCAGTGAGAATAACCAATCGGGAGGAAGCGAAACCAAGGTTAATCGGGGCTATATTATTATTATTATTTTCATACTCGACAAATATCAAAACTACTTCCTTTATAAAATGAATCTTACAAAAAAATAATGAGATAATGAATTAAATAAAAGAATCAAAATAAAATTCCCGAATCGTGATTAGCGTGAAAGAAAACGAGTACTGCTGCCCGAACGCTACTTAACGGACGAGAGCGGAAATTTAAAAGTTAATTTTAGTTCGTAATCAAAATTATTCAGTTTATGCAATTTCGTAATCTGAGGGACCGGAAAACGATCGTAAATCGGTTACGAAATAAATCCGACAGAGAAAAACAAAGACATAAATATATTATAGAAAAATAATGAAAAAGAAAATTTACATTTAATTCATTCGCAACTGGAGAATAAAAAGAAATCAGGAACATACCCTTATAAAATCAAGTACTATCGGGTAATAAATAATTAAATAAATATATACGCGAGAGTATCCCAAAAGTTTCACCACTTTCTCGTGAAGAGTGAGTGAACATAGGGACTTTTAGGACAACTGTCACAACGTAACTCATAAATTAAGGAAGACTGAGAAGAAAAAGTGTTTAGACAAAAAGATAGGCAAAATTCCATAGATTAAAAAATAATAAGCGCTTTGTTTCCACGAAACCGTTTCTTTTTATGAAAAATGCATAAAACCAATTTTGTTTTAAAGTGCCAATGTCGCTCCTTGAGCCAAACTCACCCCTTATTACGGTACAGTATATATAGTGTATCTCCACTTTTAGTTCGTTCGTATATTGGTCATAATTTGAACGTGACGCATATAAGTTATATCCTGTATTAAGAATGCGCGTCGGTGGTGTAATGGTTAGCGTCGCAAACTACGAATCCATTGGCCCCGGGGATCGAGACCCCGGTGACGGCAGGCAGCGCGCAGCAAAACCCAACTGTTCATCTTTCTACACAATGAAAATTGGTTAGTAGATAAATGGGTACCCTGGGTAGCCTAGTGGTTAAGAAGCTGGGCTGCTGCGTGGTGGTGGTGGTGTGGTGGTGGTGGTGGTGGGGCGTGGTTAGGATTCCACGTTAAACTAGAGATTTAAGGTGGCGTGACAAGCTTGACCTTCGTCAGAATGAACAATTCTGGCGGAACCTAAACAAAGGTCAACAAAGGTTAAGAGCCAAATTATATAAAATAAATAGTTCAATCAATAATAGTACCTATTTTTTGTATTATTCTTACAAAAGAAATATTTTAAATAAATTTATAAATGTAAATAAAAAATATCTTCACAATGACTTCAATGACGTCAGAGTAATTCAAATTCATTGTCTAATTTTCAACTATTAGTTCATTTATGTACCGTACTTGAAAATTAATTAAATTCTTATTCATAAGTCGCACGTTATTAATCACCTACGATATGAAGAGAGGTTTTATCTTTATAATTAAGAGACCACGTAAGTAAAGCCTATTTAAAAAACTTAAGGGCAAAATTAAATTAAATAAATTTATTATATTAAAATTAAAATTATTTTATTTTAACAACCAACAAATCATATTTAATTTATAAAGAATTATTCATTCATTATTACTTGCAGGAATTCGAACAAAACTGACTCCGAATACCTCAAGTACAAACATAATTGCATAATTTCACTTAACGATAAAAACGTCAGAAAAAAGCTTTAATTCGCGAATTTTAACGTCTGCGATTGAAATTGTCGTATTAAATTTGCAAACAGAATAGACAAGCGATATTTGAGGTCCTCCAAGGAAGAAGTGGCTAAGCGACAAAAAAAAAAATTGAAAGTGGAATAACTTTTGAACTTTTAAAGTCATTTGAGGTGCTCCTCAAGCTGCCAAGCGAAAAAAAAAAAAAATGCAGTTAAAGCTTGTCAACTTGCAAAATGCCATAACTTTCGAAACAATAACCATATTTGATCGCTTTCGACCATACGCACAGTTCCACAATCTGCTCCCTTGACTCACTCACGGGAAAAAAGGAAGGGTGGGGAAATATAGTGGGATTAACTCAATTCTGGCCCCACTGGCGCTTGGCAGGTTGTGGTCCGGAGCACCTCATTTCGTCGAAATAGCTTCAAAAGTTAAAAAGTTATGGCAACTTTCAAATTAGTACAACTTTAATCGCGCTTTCTGCCATTTTTACTTTTGTCGCTTAACCACTTCTTCCTTGGAGGACTTTATTTACCATCATTTAACTGACGGTCTTGAGCGAGTTTTCAGTTGCTTTTCGTTAAGACAAGTTTCTCTCAAAAGTATGTCAAAACCGTTATCATTTCGAGTGTTATTACGATACTTTAATAAAAAATGGGAATAAATTATTCAAGCTGCACCTAATGAGGTCCAAAACATTACTGGTAAAATTGAAAAATACTGATAACGTTCATAACATTCCTGCGCCTATACCGAAGCTTGTTAAAGATAAAATATCAGTAACAGTGACAAAAATGATCAAGTACTAAGACAGATTTATTATTTTCACCAAGGTTAAAAATTGGCTAAAAATTATAGACCACCCTGTTCATTTTTTGCGTTTAACAAATTTTTTTTTAAAAGAAATTGTTAAATAGGTTAATATCATTATCTTAAAAAAAAAAAACTTGTTACCGCTGTATCAATAAGGCTTAGGTAAAAATAAAAACAAATTGCTATTTTAAATCTTGTGCAAAGTGCTAATGTCGCCAAAAAGAACAAAGAAATAATGATAGATCGCCTTTATGAATCAGAGTACGCCCTTCGATGCGATAGACCATACTACAGGGTGTCCCATAAGTCCGGAATCATAGGAAAAATAATAGAAAAGGCAAAACAAAAGCTTTTATTTACAGAACGTGCTCAATATGTCCACCATTGTTTTCAATACACAAATTCAGACGTGATACCCAGTCAGCAAGCACACGGTGAATGATGTCAGGAGTAATGGTGTTACATTCCCCAATAATGCGCTGCCGCAAATGTTCAACACTCCTAATTTTCTCTGTGTATACCAACGCTTTCAAGTGGCCCCCGAGATAAAAATCTAGTGGCGTGAGATCCGGGCTTCTAGCTGGCCATTCCACAGGCCCTCGACGTCCTATCCAATGACCAGGAATTGTTGGTACAGGTACAATTATGGTTTGTAGAAAGAGAAAAATATGAATTTCTCCTATGATGCCGGACTTATGGGACACCCTGTATATTCTATTTAACAGACTGTATCCTTCTATTTACTTCGGAGCTACGAGGGATTGGTTTAAAAGTTATCCGTCTAGTAAATATCAACTCTTATCAATAAATAATGCTTGTTCATTTAAACCGACTATAAAACATGAGGTACCTCAAGGCTCAATGCTAAGCTCCCCGCTATTTTTATTGTATATAAATGACATCCCGCGTTCTTCATATATTCTTAATAATTGTATAACCGTTTGCGGACGGTACAACTTTCTTCTTTTCTCGTACAGACATCAATGCGGCGAAGGTTATATTTAGAATAGAATTTACCAAAGTTGTGAATTGGATAACCTCAAATAAAGTCTCTAAATTAAAACAAAACGAACCGATTTCTAATAACAAAAGAAATGTACATCTTGACAACTTGAATGTTGGAGAACTCGTCGTTAAAGAACGTAATGTAACGAACCCTAGATAAGCATTTCCAATGGAGGCACCACAGCAATTATACAAAGAGCTGACAAAAGCAAGTAGACATACCTTACGTCTTTCTACAACTTTTTATTCGATAATAAAAATAAACAGATTTATTGAATTAATATATTTAGAATAGTGTTCCCTTCCCTTTTCCATTATGTAAAGGTAACACCACAACACGTACCGCATCCCATTGATGAGCTTCGTCATTTGTTTTGGAGGACAATCATTACTGCGTCTATTTACTTATGTCAACCCTCTGTACATCTAAAAAGACCTTCTCTAGGGGTATAGCTATAATGCTTAAAACTCGGTTTATAGTTTCCTAAACGGGTTTCATTACTTTTTTCTTCCTCGTATGATATAACGCAATCTGGCGAGGGAAATACTATCGCTCATCACGTATTAAACTGTTATCATTGTCGTTTAAAATTGAGCAATGAGGATATTATCTGATGCGGATATTCTTGATCGTACAATCGCATTTTTTCAAGTTAAAATGATTAAAAATCAAAGAAATAATCAAAGTGGCACATTTTATTTAAGTGTATGAACAAAATTATTAATTGAGCGGATAAATAACTCTTTCGTAACTCATCAAGAGATTCACTCGTACCAGACAAGGAATAAAAAAAAGAGGCGCAAATCTTGAAAATATTTGTAAGTGTGAATTTAAAAAAAAAAAAAAGCCGAAACTCCAATAAAGGAATAGTGAAATTGCAAGATAGCACTTAGCGATTAAAAATACTATTACTAGCGTAATTATTGCTGTATTTACTAGGGGATGTACCGATATCGCTTTTTAGCCGATAACAGATACCGATAATTAAAAACTATCGCCCGATAACCGATACCCAGCTGGGGTCTATTAGCTCGTCATATTTTTGTACCATTCATAATTTATTTTCCGTGTTGAAAATTTGGCAACAAAACTCCTTTTCATTAAAGATGGCAACACTGCATTAGATGGCATAGATTTGTTTGGTATACAATTGGACTGCGGGCCTATGTTGGGCTTAGTAAATGCGTTTTTAACCAGCTAGCTGGGTTAATATTGTGAGCTATGACTACGAGATAGTTTTTTGGTTTTCTAGGCTTTATACCTATTTCTCAAAGGACTGTAAACATTGCCAGTGCTGCAAGAAATCGACTCTCTCCTGAACACACAGAGCAGCTGCTATTTTTACACGAGAACTTAACCCTTGTGAAAAAATAACGAGTGATGTGAAGTGACAAAACGATCAAATATTGGAAATTTCATCCTCTAAATAGTCTTATTCATAATTTGGAAAAATCGTACTTTTGAAATATCGGCCGATACCGATATGGATAAAAATCTACCAATATCACCGATACAGATACCGATATATCGGTACATCCCTAGTATTTACTATTAATTCTAATGCCGGCAGCGCGCAGGATCGTCTCGCGACTGACGACTCGAGTCGTTAGTAGTAAGATGATCCTGCGCGCGGCCGGCGGAAGTAACGTACGTTTCTGAACTATTATAATGACCAGAATTTACTGTACGCTACTAGTGTACTACCAGAAATAGTTTCTCTCATCAACTAAAAGTTTGTCCACTAAAAAAATTAACCTACCTAACTATAAACCTCGAGTTATCTTATATAAATATGATTAATTATGATAATGGCAACGTATATTACAAAGCAAGTACGAATGCAAAAAACTTGACTTTTTCTACGTGAAGGTCAAAATATGAAAATAAAAACTAATTGACAGAGTTTATTTCCACAACAGTTTCGATGCCCACTGGCATCCTCCTCGGGTGGATACAGAAAAACGAATGAACCAAAACAAGAGGGAAAACAGGCCAGGGACCGTTAAGAAATTCGCACCTAGGTTAGATCCCGTTGTCCCGACACCGGGAGGACATTTTCATTAAAGGGACCCGCTTATAGGTACATTCGCACAAATTTAAAACTATCTTCTCGTTCTATACATACAATGGACTCGATTCCCAAAAGATTCCGGTTAGCTTTAGACAAGCTCAGGAAGAACGAAGCAATATTTGTCACTAAAGCGGACAAAAGTAACACTGTGGTTATTTTGGACAAGTGTGATTATAAACAAAAAATGGAAGCGTTACTTAGAGACGAATTCACCTACACCGAAGTGAGATCGTCCCCCCTAAAGCGTCTTTCTGGCGAATTCAACAAAACTATCAGGAACTTATTAAAAGATGTCCCGGCGATTGATCCTAAAAGATTTCTACAGATTAACCCCAAACTCCCCCACATTTACGGCTTACCCAAAACCCATAAGATTAATATACCACTCCGTCCCATTATTTCACACAGGGGTTCCTTTAGTTACGGGTTATCTAAATTTCTTGCAGATAAATTATCCCCATTAGTTGGTAAATTTTCAGGCTCGCACATCACTAATTCCTGTGACTTTATTAACAAAGTTATGTCCTTAGATTTAAAACGGGGAAGAATGAATCAGTTTTGACGTTGAGTCCTTGTTTACGAAGTTCCCGTTGATGATGTCCTTAGTTTTTTAGATAGAAAATTGCCAACATGTAACGTAGAACTAGGCATGCCCACATCTGTATTTTTAGAACTGATAAAACTTTGTCACCAATAATGCCTTCTCCTTCGGTGAAGAATTTTATTTGCAACGTTTTGGTATTGGAATGGGGTCCCCTTTATCCCCAATACTAAGTACATTATACATGGAATATTATGAGTCGGAATTGTTGCAAACAATATGTCCCAGTAATCTAATTTGGTTTCGTTATGTAGATGATATTTTCTCATTTTGGTCTGACCACTGGAACATCTTTGACACTTTCTTTCAGTCATTAAATAATCTGGTTCCCTCTATTAAATTTAAATATGAATGGGAGAATGACAAACAACTATCTTTTCTAGATGTTTTGGTTATTAACGAAAGCGGAAAGCCCAATTTCACGGTCTATAGAAAACCTACTCATTGTAATTCGTACATTCATTATTTTTCATATCATGATGAAGGGGTTAAAAGCTCAATTACTTCTTCCATGTTTCTAAGAGCACTCAGGATTTGTAGCCCACATTTGCTGGACCCGGAAAATTCAAAGATTTGGAACATTTGTAAGGATTTAAAATATCCCGAGTGGTTTATCAGAAAGGCGTATTTTAAAGCCAGAAAATCTTTTTATGCCCCTCGGGAACCTTCAGTTAACCAAAAACAATGTGAGTTTGCCTTACATTGCCGGCTTAGAAAGAGTAAAACCGTTGTCGAAAGATTTTAAGTTTGCTTTGGCGTGCAAATATTCGTCTACCGTGAAAAGTAAATTGGTTAGAAATAACGTTGCAAAAGAGGAACAAGCCTGTGTCTACAGCATTCCCTGTAGAAGTTGTGATTTAGTATACGTGGGAGAAACTGGAAGAAATCTTGAAACCCATATTAAAGAACACAAATATGCCTTCAGAAGTTGCAATACTAATAATGCCATTTTTTATCACGCCAGCCAAAATAATCATGCTATAGATTGGGAATCAAGTAAGGTACTTTATAAATGTAATAATTATGTCAAAAGAAAAATAATAGAATCTGTATGTAGAGAAAAAGTAGATAATTTTAATTTGTGCGAAGGTACTTATAAGTTAGACCCTTTAATGAGATTCTTGGTCAAAAAATCCCTTACGGAGTCGGGGGAACGGGTTCTAACCTAAGTGTGAATTTCTTAAAGGTCTCTGGATTGTTTCCTTACTCGCTTTTAGTTCATTCGATTTTTTTTTTTTTTGGTAAAATGTAAATGTAATAATGGAAGTAATAAATGTGGAAATAAATATAAATGCAACAGATGTAATAATAAAGGTAATATTATAAATTTAATAATTAGTGTAAAGGTTAATAATAAATGTTAAAAAATGTAAATGCAATAATAAATGCAGTAATTATGTCAAAATATTAGAATCTGTATGTATAGAACAAGATGATAGTTTTAATTTGTGCGAATGTACTTATAAGTGGGTCCCTTTAATAAAATGCCCTTCCGGTGTGGGAGAACGGGATCTAACCTAGGTGCGAATTTCTTAACGGTCCCTGGGCTATTTTCCCTCTTGTTTTGGTTCATTCGTTTTTCTGTATCCACCCGAGGAGGATGCCAGTGGGCATCGAAACTGTTGTGGAAGTAAACTCTGTCTATTAGAGTGGGTTTTTATTTTCAAACAAGTACGAAGTTTACATAATAATAAACAATTTTTCAGTTTTCTAAAACTGACATTAAATGCAATTGAAATAAGTAAAGATAAACCAATTAATTATTTAGTCAATCTTAATTATTTTTAACAATTAATTAATTCAAGCGAAAACTCGCTTCGTGATACTGACTACCGAAGACAATTAGGATCCCGATGCGCTTTTCTAAACCACGAATACTCGTAATAGAGTCCCAAGCAGGCCCCTAACAGGGTCCTAACGTATGGTGCGAAGTTTCTAAACTAGAAACTCAAAGCAAAGCGAGCCCATTATACGTACAGTAATATGAAGGACATCCGCATACACTGGCCTAATCCCGCACTCCTTAGAAAATGGAAAACAGAAATACTAAAATACTATCTGCCAGCAACACGCTCGTCAAACCTGACAAGAATTGCGAAAAACTCGCGTACTACTCGGAAGAAAAAGTTACTATGTATAAGGGGGGGCGGGGGAGTTCCCTGTATCAAGAAGCTAACGAGGTTTTACGGCGGGAACGTCCTCTTTATCGCATCTATAGGTCCTACACGCATTAGATCAAAAGAATTCAAAACTTTTCACAACAGAACAGATCTAATATATTTAACTAAAGCCTTCGATAACCATTATCTTGGAATACTTGTTCGCTCGCGAACGAGTAAATTCGACAGATAAGAGAATATTAACACATTAAAAGGTGGGGGAAGGGGGAATATTGCGGAGCTTGAAAACGAACAAAGACCCCTCAAGGTTAAAAAAAAAAAATTACTGGGTCGTGTATGAATTTTAAAATTGTATTCAAGAGAAAGAGGTCGTGAATAAAATTATTAAAATAACATACTGTATGTATAGAAAATACTTGAAAGATCGCTTTGGTTTTGTATGGTCCCTACAAAGGAACACGTAAACAGCCTTGAAAACATAAATGGGAACCTGAATTGAGGCGTCCGGAGTAGGAGTGACGAAGCCGCCATATGTTCAAAAACCCGTTTCCTGTATCACCATTTCTGGCCTTTGTTCGATACAGAAAACGGATTTTTGGACATATAGCGGCTTCATCACTCCTACTCCGGACGCCTCATCATCATCGTACGAAGCCCAAAATTGTTTAATAACTTTCGGAGATATTGCAAAATCCACGAGACATTCACTTCAACCTCAAAAACCAATTTTATACATTTAAGTCCCTGACCAACCACGCACGAAAGTCTACGAGGGAAAGATCGGAGAACGAAGCAACTCTCTCTTTCATAAAACCATACGAATAAAGAGGGATGCCTCCAAAAGGATCCGTGGAAAAGCGATTGTGAACATCTTTTCGAGAGACAGAAAAAGACCTAATACCTATTCTGAACCATTCTCCTCAGTTCCCCCCCCCCCCCCCCAACTTCCTACTCTACAAATCTTAAAATCTGACATTAAAACATTTGCATTAAATGTAAGAATTAGAATGGCATCAATCAAAAATTCATATACTTTTTAACACTTCATAAAACAAAAACTTCAGTGTGTGTGTGTGTGTGTGTGTGTGTGTGTGTGGTGTGTGTGTGTGTGTGATATATATATAATTTTTTTTTTTTTTTTGGTCTGTGTGAAGCCGAATCTTATAAAACCGGAAGACTATTTCCATAGTTAACCTATTCTAAATTAGTATAGGTTAATTACTTTTGGTTATTAGTATTATTAATAATAAAAAATATTAAAATAGTTAAATAAAAAATAAAACCCCTCAACTATACAAATAACCTAGTTTCGAAGCCGAAGCCCCCATGTCTGTGTGTGTGTGTGTGTGTGTGTGTGTGTGTGTGTGTTTAATCTCCATAACAGTAAAGGTCATGTGACGGAAAAGGGGAAGGACTCTACACCTTCACGCGCGATCCGAACCATCAGGGTAGCTAGTCGCTACATAAATAATTTGGGCGCGGAGGACGATTCCCTCAACCAACTACAACCCAGAATGAACGTCGCTTAACTTTACTGATCGGCGAGGAAGCGGTGTCGTAATAATGGTCAAAACGTGGCCCAACGAGAATGATGCATTAAATACTTAATAAAGGCTTACGACGACGACGACGACCTCGTGACGCCAAACACGTTCGACCGGCTGCCAATTAATATCCCCCTCCCAATAATTAATATCCCCCTCCCAATAATAATATCTATTTATACATTTACGATAATATGGAATAAAAACGAAATGATGAAAGGCCAACCATCCATTAGCTATTGAAATTCAAACAATATTTATCAAGACATTCAATTTCATGGGCGCAAATCCCTATGAGACAAGGGGTATATGTTCCCCAGACTTTTTGAAGGCCGGGGGACAAAGTATCAATTGTACCCCCCCCCCCCCCCCTATTTGGGAACTATTATGAAGTTAGTATGGTAATAGTATTCCAAAGTAATAAGAAGAATTATAATACACAAATAATTATTATTATTATTTTTGTTACGATATTTTAAATACACGTATTAAAACTCCATTAATTTTGATATCCAAATGTACCCAACATTTTTTGATAGCGATTTGCGCCCATGTTCAATTTAATGTATTCTAAAACCAAAAACGGAAAAAAATGTATTCGTATGCGATACAGTATTGCGTGAAACGCGATATATAACGTCCTTCAACGCTATGGACGCACTGTCCAGTTTGTTTTTTAATAAACTCATCCAAATTACGTACGATGAATTAAATACACGAATTAGAAAGAAAATTATATTTTCAATTCAAATTTTTGACGAATCCAAAAGTTCGACAATAAATAATAATAGTTGAAACTTCCTTTTTAATTAATGATTTCGACCCTGACAATGATAGCGAAAGGTCACGTAAATACTATAGCTAATTTTATATACACACACACACACACACACACACACACACACACACACGGGCCGGATCCACAAATTTTTCAGTGGGGGGGCACTGCTAATTAAAGTATTAAATTACTTGTATTGATCTAGTGTTCTTCGGCAATTAAACTGTTTATTAGTATACGATTGGACGAAATAAAGGTGTGACATTACGTCACGGGTATACTTACGCCTGATTGGCTGAACAAGATTACGAGTATGAACGCGACGAAACCTCTTGTTTTGGTTTGATGCCAAAAAATCATTTACTCTCGTAATTTCACGAGACGCACTGAAGCCCGTTTCCTAACTTTATAATCCGTCTATTAATTAAACCAAACTATGTCTTTCATTTATGTTAAAAAAAATCTATCCTAAATCATATTATTAATTAACCCCCAAATTTTGCAATTCCCCAACACGATTCCACGTGATGTGTCAACAGGATGAAAGGATTTTATTTTTTCTCAAGTTCATAATGTTCACAAAATTCTAATCTATACCAATTTCAATTACAAATATGTCTGAATATAACCTAATATTCTTATGTGCATCCGCGCACAATAGATTCAAATGCTCACAATACAAAAAGGTGAATTTGTGTAGGTATTAATTACTCTTTTATTACGGTTACGAGGGTATAAACGATAAAGTGCGATTTAGGTTGTGAATGAATTATTATTTATTCACCGAAATGTAAATTACATTCCTTCCTCACCACTTCATGTCACCCCTACACCTAGCATCTGAAGCGAGGTCACTCGTTACCCGTTCTATCAAAAAGGTAGTGGTGGTGAGGGGTTCACGGGCACCCAATGAACCCCCCTCCCCTGGATCCGCCACTGATATATATTATATATAGAGGATGATTACGCAAGAATTATTCAATTTAAAAAGTTTATTGTAATTATTATTTTTTTATCAGAAATAGTTTGCCGTAAATGGAGAGAGTAACTGGCAATTTTTTTAGTTGTTTTTATAAATGTTTAATAGGATTTCTGTGGGGACCCCTGGCAATGTCCAAACTATACTCAAACTCTTCCCACAAGATATCTCGGTCAATGGATGCTATGGCTTGACAAATCCGGTTGTTTTTCCGGGTTACCCACGGAAATCCTATTGAGCATCTATAAACTAAAAAAAAAAAAAAACTTTGCTAGTTACTATCAGGTCAACCCATAAGTAATGTTTTTTAAATCGGAATTTGAAGGACAAAAAAAACTCGACTGAAACTTTTGAATCTAGTATATATATCTTTCATTGGAATCAATGACACACTGCCAACGTCCTACAAACTTTTCAATGCCATGTTTATAAAATTCAGGCGGTTTTGAGGCAAAAAACGTACCAAAACTGGTGTGCAGGTCATCTAAAGAAGGATACTGTTTCTCGTCAAGATAGTTTTGCAGACTCCTGAAGAGATGATAATCTGAAGGCGCAAGGCCCGGAGAATATGGAGGATGTGGAAGTTTTTACCACCCAAGCTCCTCAATTTTAGCAGAAGTGATCAGAGCGGTATGAGGACGTGCGTTGTCGTGGTGGAACACGATTCCTTTCCGATTAACCAAAGAAGGTCTCTTTTCTTTTAGTGCAGTGTTCAATCGATCCAGTTGTTGACAGTAGACTTGAGCGGTGATTGTTTGGTTGTGTGGTAAGGTTTCAAAGTGTATTACACCACCTTTATCCCACCAAACATTAAGTAACACCTTCCGAGGGTGAAGATTTGGTTTTGGCTGTGGTGTCGCTGGTTCTTCGGCAAAAACCCAGTCGACGGCGCTTAACATTCTGGTACAATAGCCACTTTTCATCACCAGTCACTAAACGGCGCAAAAACGACCTTGGAGTTCACAGGAATGAAGAGCTGTGCTAATGTTTACCCGCACCCTCAGTTTGTCACCGACAATTCATGTGGCACCCATTTTCCTAACTTAGGCATTTCCCGAGTTATTGCAAATGTCGATGGATGGTGGACGGGGATGAATTGAGTTTCTGGGCCAATTCTTCGACAGTTGTTGAACAGTCTTCTTCAAGTGCGACTAACAGCGGGTCATCATCAAACTCAGCAGGGCGTCCAGAGCGTGCTGCATCCGTCAAACAGCAGTCACCATTCCTAAACTTTTGAAACATCCTTGACATTTCCTCACACGCAGAATATCGTTGCTATAAACGTCCTGAATGTTTCGCGTTGCTTCAGTAGCACTATTCCCTTTTTTGAACTCGTAAAGCATTATATGCCTGATATGCTCTTCTGATACCACCATGTTTATGAGGGGTTCACAAAGCAAAACACACGTCTTCACTGGTCAAGGTCCGTAAAGTATGTAGCGAAACATGATAGATCTCCTCTTAGATATAACCTTCGGAAAATTTATGCTTAAACCGAGTAGGACTTGTTTAAACTTAATCTATCGTAAAAAACGACATTACTTGTGGGATGACCCGATATATACATTATATATATCTGTAAATATGAAATATATTTATTTTCCTTTCCTTTTCTTCATTGTGATTTTGCTCTATATATTTTGAAGTAAAACCCAAAATCAGAGTATGGATTTCTTCCCGGCGGTCCGGATCTGGTCCGGTTATTGGTGACCGCCGTCCTACGGAATATCTAATATATTTTTCTTAACCCTTCTATACAGTTTAATTGATCGTGAGGATTCGCGGGAGAAAAATTATGCCACGTTCAAAATCCAAAACCATGCCGTGAGTGAGACGTTATATAAAAATACTCGCTTCTACCAATTTAATATTATAAATTTAACTAACAAATTACCGTTAATCATAATCAAAGTTAATATGGCGTTAGCATATGCCCCGCCCCCCACGTCATCCTTCAAAAAAAAAATTCCGCATTATTTGATCCCTCCCGACAGGTATCGTGCATCAACTTGAAACAACAAAAGTAGTAAGAGAAAGTTCCATTATTTGCTGGTAAAAATAATGAATAATGTTAAGGTCTTTTTCTCGGGTGTAAAGAATAAATGAAGTGGGTTGAGTACTCGTACGCACATTTGTGCGAAACAATGAATAATCAAACACCTTTATGGGAATATTGACAAGACTTATTGAAAATACATCAAATCATAGTTCGTCAGGTTTTAAAATAAAGTTACCAAACGTTATTACAAGGTTATATAATAATATTATTATTATTATTAATAATAATAACTAGATGGACTCGCTTCGCTAGCCCACCTCGGCCCTCTTATTGCTGTCTTTAATGTTACTGCCGCTTATTTTTTTTGGCTGCAAGCGAAAATGCAAGAATTTCCGACCCCAATCTCCAAATTCGTTACCTATGGTCAAAACTTGAGTGAATAAGCCTATTCCCTCCAAGTTTCATTAATATTTGAGGAATATTTAGAAAATTGGTAATGTGTGGGGTCCTTTTAAAAAAAAAAAAAGCCCCTCCCAAACTCGCCCCTTTCGGGAATTTTCGCCTCGCTTTCTTCCTTCGGCAGCTATCCCTCCCTTCATAAATTCCAAAATTATTAATTATATATAAATAGCGAAGTATAGGACGAAAATGAAGTTTTCAATCATCAACCATACGTTATTGCAAGGTTATATTATTATTATTATTATTATATATATAATAATAATAATAATAATAATAATAATAAATAAATAAATAAAGTCAAGATTTAGCGTCAGAAAAGCAGTGATTGGTAAATAATATTGAGAGGGAATAAATAATTGCTTTAATTTAATATAGAAATGAATTTGAAATATTGAACAGAATTTTGTGAAAATTGGCAAAACCATAAAACGGGCGTTATTTAACATACAATATAAATTTCAAAATTGTAGTGGCCAGCCTAACGACATAATTCCATGTGGAACCCGAAACAAATTTTAGGAAAATATTCTTTTGATTAATGCGAGTGAGGGATTCGAACCCCCGAAATTGAAATGCACGTTAAGCGTCGTGTTTTTAACGGTCTTCAATTTGGTATATAATAAAGCTTAACCTCGGCGAGACAATTTTATTTTAAACTTTGAAATTATCACTTGACAAAGTTACATTTAGGTTTAGGCAAACTTTGTCCTTCAATTATTAATATAATACCTATTCGAGCTTCAGAAATTAAATTTGAACCGTATATAAAAGAATTTATTCTCTAAAAAATTATATAAAACTTCTACGTTGAATATTTTGTATCTTATACGAACTTTTACGATTAAGCCTTTAAAAATGAAAATCAATTTTAAACCGATTTTATCTGGCAGTAAACTTTCACACGATTCTAATATTAACTGAAAACTATGGCTTTTATAGTTAATAAAATATCACCGTTTAAACACTGCGAAATTTTGCAAAGTTGTCTTATCAGCTAAGAGTTCAAATTATAACGTATAGAATATAGATAGCTGTTGATCATTGAACCCTCAAATAAAACCTACGATATATATAGTTATGAACTTGACAATTTTACCAATTATGCAGTTGGAAATTCTCTACATAACTATAATATAAACAGACTACTCCATTTTTAGAATATAATATTTTATTACCACTTCTCTCCAAATTATTCTTTTGAAAATGTAAATCATTTTTAGAATATTTCAAATAGTGCATCTGATACTATTGTTTTTTTTTTTTACGTTCCAAAGTACTTCACGAAAACGTACAATTAAAGCTGATATGTTTATAAATGAATATTTTTAATTTTAAACGCGACAATATTATAGGGATCTCTATGACCTTTCGAATGATGCCGCATTTGTCTATATAGTTATAATAGGTATTTTTGAAGAAGCAATAATTAGAAAAAAATAGGCTAAAGGCGGGATCACCTTCAAAAAGAAACGTGTCATAAAGTGCGCATAGCCAAAATATACGAAATGAATTTTTAGAAAGTAGAGGAGCAAACAAAAAAACTGTTCTGAAAACCGATTTTTTTTTTTTCTTTATTTTTTTATTTTTTTTTTTTCGTTGCGCGTTCTTCGGTGACAATTTGCGGTTTGATGGGATGCCCTGACTAGGTATATGAAAATTTTTCCGAAATGATAATGAATCGGAAGAACATCCCTCACTCTATTATTCGTGCCGAATATCACCACGATAGGTTGAAAATTCACGATTTTAGAAATTATCACTAATATGGTAATACCGATAATACTATCGGTATTAGCAATTTTTTAAGATAATATTATTAGCTTAGGTTAAGAGGAGAATATTTTGACTGCTACCACTTTTGCTCCTACGAACTATATTTTTGGAGATGTACCCTAGTGAACTATAGTCAAAATTTGTGCGAATAAGCCCATTAAGGCATATACAGTATATCAGAACGTCACAGGAGTAATCAATGTTGAAAACTACTGATCAGACTTCAGAATTTCTTATTGTAATCGTTCCATTTATTTATTTTTTTTCTTCCGTTTTTCCGCGGGCGTACGGTCCTGATGACGTTCCTCCTCTTGTTAAGAACTGTGCTTCTGTGGTGACACCATGCTTGGGCAAACTCTTTCGTCTTTGTCTCTCATCTGGTACTTTTCCTTCCTGTTGGAAGTTCGCTTTCATTCAGCCTGTCCCAAAGAAGGGCAGCCGCTCTCAACCCTCCAACTATCGTCCAATTGCTTTGATTTCTTGCCTTTCCACCAAAGTTTTTGAATCATCCTTAATAGGAAGATTCTTAAAACACTTTTCTTCTCACAATCTTCTTTCAGATCGTCAGTATGGATTCCGGAAGGGACGCTCTACTGGCGATCTTCTTGCGTATCTCTCCGACTCTTGGTCATCCTCCTCCTTTCGGGATTTCGGTGAAACTTTTGCTATTGCGCTAGACATATCAAAAGCTTTTGCTAGAGTCTGGCACAAATCTTTAATTTTAAAACTGCCCTCCTTCGGTTTCTATCGTTCTATCTGTGCCTTCATCTCTAATTTCATTTCTGGCCGATCTACAGCTGCGGTTGTAGATGGGCACTGTTCTTCTCCTAAAGTTATTAACAGTGGTGTTTCCTCAAGGTTCTGTCCTGTCACCCACTCTTTTTTTTTTTATTTATTTATAATCTTTTAATTCGCACTTCCTGCTCTATTCACTCCTATGCCGATGATTCCACTCTTCACTTCTCCACCCGCTCTATGGAGCACCAGACCTCTGATCTTTCTGCTATATCTGATTGGGGCAGAGAAAACCTCGTAGCTTTCAATGCCTCAAAAATTCAGTTCATCTGTCTAACTCGTCAATCTTCCACACGACTATCCCCTTACCTTCAACAACACACAACTCAATCCTTCCTCTTAACATTCTTGGCGTCTCCCTTTCTCGTGATCTTTCCTGGAAACATCACGTATACTCTCTTTCTAAAACAGCTTCTACAGTGCCCGCGAAAAGTATCCGATCACTCAAGAAAATACAATATTTTCCCTTAATATTCAGAGACACGTAATTCACTTTCTATTTGTTCTAGCGACATCTGGTAACTTTGAGGTTGCTCGCTGATATGAGAGCTATCCAACGCATTCTCAAATTAGTGTTCTGGTAGCCTTCGTTGCGGGTGGCTGTGTCTCAAATTTGTCAGATTTCACTGTTTGTGTAAATTTCTTGATATTTTTTTTTTTTTTACAGAAAGTGGTGTAAATAAAATTTATATATAATGTGTGCTAAAAAACAACTTAAGAGTGATTGTCGAGGTGCTATTGTTGCTTTGCATGCATGTGGGAAATCACAGAGACAGATAGCTAAGGAATTAAACATATCCCAAAGTACCGTTAATTTATGGGTTTCACGGGCTAAGAACAATGGTGGCCTAACCACGCCAGTCCCTAAAAAACGATCTGGCAGACCGAGAAAAACAAATTCGCGAACAGACAAACTTATGAAACGTTTAGTATTGAAAACCCCAACAATAACTGCGAAAGAAATAAAATTTAATATGAATAATTTGTTATCTGGTGTTTCTGAACGAACTATCCAGGAGCGGCTCCAAAAAGAACTCGGATTACCATCTCGCCATGCTGCTAAGAAACCGTTCATTAATGAAAAAATGCGTAAAAAACGTGTCGCATTTTGTAAAAAATACATTCATTGGACTGTTGATGACTGGAAGAAGGTTTTATTTAGCGATGAGTCGACATTTTTGACATTCAGAAGTTGTCCAAAAAAGGTTCGCCGGCCTATTGGCTCAAATAGGATGGACCCTAAATACACCCTAAAGACAATGAAACACCCTCCAAGTGTGATGGTTTGGGGTTGTTTCGGTTACTATGGGCGTGGAAACTTATATTTTCTTCCGAAGAACACAACTATGAATGGTGCACGGTATTTAGCAATGCTACAGGATAAACTTCTAATGGCAATGGCAATCCAAAGGACAAAACATACATGCATGATGGTGCACCATGTCACAGGGCCAAAATAGTGACAAAATGGATTACTGACAATAAATTTGATATTTTGGATTGGCCTGGTAATAGTCCAGATCTCAATCCGATAGAAAATCTGTGGCTAATAATAAAAAAAGGTTGAATGCCACGACACTGGCTCAGTCGAAAAATTACAAGAGGCCATCAAAAAGGTATGGTGCAAGGAAATATCAGTGGAAGTTTGTCAAAACTTGATTAAATCCATGCCAAAACGTCTAGAACAAGTCATCCAAACCAAAGGACAGATGACAAAATACTAATATAAGGTTAGTATACATTTAAACATTGTTTTTTATGTAAAAAATACAAATTTCAAGGGTGATCGGATACTTTTCGCGGGCACTGTAAGAGGTTAGGTGTGCTGTATCGGCTTCGCGGTTTCTTCACCCCCGCTCAGTTGCTGTCTTTGTACAGGGGTCTTTCGTCCGCCCCCGTATGGAGTATGCTTCTCGTGTATGGGGTGTTTCAACCCACACAGCCGTACTTGAACGGGTGAAGTCAAAGGTCATTTGTCTCATCAATTCCCCGTCTCTCTCTCTCTGAGGTTGTTTCCAGTCAAAGTGTAAATGTGTTTAAAAATAGGCTAGACAAAGTACTGAACACACTCATAGTTTAAGATTAAAACCTCAGAAAACTCTGCAGGGGTTCGCTTGCACGGTGTCTCTGTGAGCAAGCTAAATATAGAGCTATTTATATATTCTCCACTTTTCTGTAAAATTTCCTTGGCTACTTTTCCAGGGTCAAGGTATTTTCTTCAACCTTTTTCCGTACCTGCCTCTGGCAGGGAGGGAGCGGAGGGTGGGGAGAGAGCCTTCTACTTTTCTATTACTATTAGGATAGTTGAAACAAAAATAAACTTTTAATAACAGGAACCTCCCAGAGTGGACCGAAAGGTCTTTGAGGCTTCCTCTTGTCCTTGTAACTCCTTGTAACTCTCTCTTTACTATCGCTATTATAGCGGACATCGTTCTTCTGAACACTACCTGCATGCCTCCTCCTTTAAGGAGAGCACGCAGTACCAAACTTTCTACACTTTCTCATTTTCTGTCCAACTATCTAATGCGAGGGTTAATCGGTATTTTCAGTCCATCTATTCAACGGGTCAACTCTGGAATAATCTTCAATCCATCTTTCCCCGTCCATGACCTCCAGTCTTTCAAACGCAGAGAGTCTAAGCATCTCTAACTCTGGACCTTGATTTTGGCTCTTTCTTCTTCTATAAATGGAGGGGGCACTTTCGCGGGCGTTCGACCTTGGGCCCCACCATCCTGAATAAAAAAGTACTTATCGCTCCTTCCTCAGGATGTGACGTAAATACAGCATGATAAACATATCAAGATTTAATTTAATTTAAATACATCCTATTCGCGTAAAATAAGCGACTATCGACCTTCGTGCCGAGAGTAGTTGAGGTAAATAATAGTTTGCAGTGACAAATACCCACGTTTTTTAATTTCCAAAAATTATCAGACTTTATTACTAAACGTATCGACGGGTTTTTACTTAACGTTGACGCATACGGGGATTTCACAGTCACGATAAGCAGAATACTTTCGTAATCACATCATCGTCATATTGATCATTTTTACTTACGAAGGTTCTCTTGAAATACTCAAACGGCAATTGTGAAGGAACCGTGCCACCTAGGGGGGTTTTCCCATACTCAAATCCTTAACATCAAATAAGAAAAAAAAAGGTTACATTTTCACACTTTAACCTACAGGGTGTCCACAATGTCTCGTCATCCTAGTAAAATATCAATTGATTTTCATTTTCTTTCAGACCCATTTGAAATGTTTGATAGCAGCAACTATACGATTGAACAACGCATAATGACTAGTAACTGGGTACGTGAGTGACCACATAATGGCAAAACCATTCAAAATATTTGCGCCGACTTCCAGGACAGATTCAATGGTGCAGCTCCGTTTTGGAGTATTTTAACATGAACTAGTCTCATCCGTAATAAAGGCAAGAGGTTTTCTGACCGCATATTTTCAGCCCCTTTCATTAAAAGTTTTATAACCGAGCGGCTCACTCGCAACAGACACTCCTGGGGGAGTGGAATATATAAAAACACCTTAGAGGTCGTTGGAGAAAACCCCCTGGTACCAAGTTTCACACGGTTAACTCGCCAATGTTTCAATCAATGACCAAAATCACAACGGAACTTTTTATCATCATTAGAAAAGTCGCCAGTATACACATACAGCGACCCCACTTAGGCGTGAGAAAATGCTGCCGACAAAGAAGAGAAGTCGTCAGTATGCATATATACATACCACACACACACAATTATACATACATACATAGCTCCATTTGTTGGGTACAAGAGTCAATAAATCTGTTGATCGAATGTAATTATTTGCAGCGTTTCGAGACTCGCCATTTTCCATCAGTTGAAATCTAGCGACGATAAATTCACACTTTTCAAATTCATTCACTCAAATTCAAAAGGTAAATAAAGAGAATTTACAGTATGTAACTACAATGATTAATTTAACAACAAAAGTTTTATATTAATTAAAATCAAAATTCTTTTACTCAAAATAGAATTATTCCCTGCGAACGCTGTTGTGCTTCGTATACGGGTAATTTGCGGTTGCTGCTCATGATCCACGGGTCGTAAATACCATCCACGAGATAAGCGATTATTCGAGAGAGCTAAATTTCAACTTATTGTAACCTCACCATCGGTAGTTAGAATTAGAAAACCAACCGAGTCTTTCACGAGATTTTGGTCATGATATTTAGTTCCAGTTTAAGGAACCTCAAATCTCTCTATACAAATGAAAATTATAGGAATCGGGTGACAAATTCGTTCGAAATTTACCAACCAGCTAATTTTATAATGCGATAACAACGACAAAAGTCGAACAGTGTTTTGAAATGGCTTCCTCTTAATCTGAGCTGTGATGAGTTGGTGTGTTTTTACGCATAATCACTGGATCTAGACTTTATTCCCTTAATAATAATGATGTTTGAGGTTGGGAAACGGAGGGGACCTACAACTTTACACCCACAGTGGTACGAGTACATTTCTCCCACCCACCCTTTACTGGTACTGTATTTAAACTCTCAAACATTAACATTATTATCGCCACGTCATCTAAACGCTCCTATTTTTTTAAAAATGACTAAAGCTTGTCATGAGGTGATAAAAAGACTATTTTTAACAATGAACTAATTCCTCTTAAAAAGGAAAATAAAAAAAATTATTACTCACACTTGTAACAAGAAACATTTACTTCCCTGGTGTGTGTGTGTGTGTGTGTGTGTGTGTGTGCGTGTTAAAATTGTGGAGTTGAAGGAAAACAAAAAAACATTAAATTTGTGTCCAGAGACGATTTTCAACCGCAAATTTCGATTACCTTGGATCACACACACACACACACACACACACACACACACACGTTTGGCTAAGGTACCTTATAAAACCGCGACATTCATGTTTTCAGTTGTTAATGGCGACATTTACCCTAATTTAAATAACCTAACCCCTCCTTTCTTGTTCAATATTTTTCACTAAACAAAAAATTCAAACTAAGGCAAGTGCTAATGTCGCGATACGCACGTTCGTTTCGCAACGGGCTGCGTGTGTACCCTAAATATCCTTGCGGTTTCGTAGGGTAACCGAAAGCGCACAAACAATGAATGGGCGCATTTCTACACAAGCGAGGTACCAACTTTTTCTTTTTATAAATCAAAATACCTAACCAAAAATTATGAACTAAAACTAAGTTAAGCTAAGATTAATGCCATTGAACCGAGAAGGATGTAAAATAAGGGTTCGAAGGGTGTTTTCTGTTCAGTACCTAAATAGGGCTAACGTATCAGGGCTAACGTATCAGGGCTAACGTATCAGGGCTAACGTATCAGGGCTAACGTATCAGGGCTAACGTATCAGGGCTAACGTATCAGGGCTAACGTATCAGGGCTAACGTATCAGGGCTAACGTATCAGGGCTAACGTATCAGGGCTAACGTATCAGGGCTAACGTATCAGGGCTAACGTATCAGGGCTAACGTATCAGGGCTAACGTATCAGGGCTAACGTATCAGGGCTAACGTATCAGGGCTAACGTATCCTTTTTTTCAACAATATAAAAGAAAATAAAAATATCTAGAAATATTTAATGTTCTGAGGTACCAAATATGTTCTCTCACAAATAGCTACCTCACTACATCTGAAATATTACGCACTCGACCTCGCGTATGTTCACACAGTTCAAAGTTCTCGTGAACCACGGAGATGGTACCACCCCATCCTTGAAGAGCTTCACCGACCCTGATACTCAAACCAATCCTTTAGAAATTAACCCAATTCCTTAAAACCAAACAAACGGAAGCAAGGACTCACTGAGTTCCGGAGGCATCTCCTGTTCCCTGTGGACCGCCTGCAGGAAAATGTTGGTGATGAGGTAGAGGTGTTCCATCCCACGCGGGAAAAAGTTGTCCTTGGCCCGGTACGTGTTGTTCACCGGGGGCAGGCTGAACGAAATGCGTGGGGGTGGAGGTTTGGGGGCTTCCGATGGCGGGGGTTCAGACCCATTGCCGGGTACTCCCAGGGAGAAGTTAGCCCGGCGGTCTTCCTCCTCTTCCAAGACGTTTTCCTCCATCCTGGGAAGATCTTCCTCGGACAGTTCGAACAGCCCATCGCCCCCGGTGGTCTCCCTGTTCAAGGCGGGGGTTCCGTCGATCAAGGGAGTCGGGGAGAGCCTCGTGGGGCTCGAATGACCCCCTTCCCTCTGGGGGTGGGTCGGAGGAGCCAGACACACAAACAAAAACAAAACTAACGGCCACGCCATATTGGTGTGGGCGTGCGAGGAGGGTTTTCCTATTTTCATGGGCGTGGAGTGGGCGGCATCGCGCCCACAGCCGCCTATCACCCACACGACACTATCAACTCGTTGCTAACAATTCGTGGCACTATCTTCACAATGGTACTTCTCTCCTGCGGAAGAAAAAAAACAACTTTAAATCATCTAGATAATATACCCCACACCGTGGGTTAAGGGGGAAAATGGGGTTTGGGGAACTATTTTATTATATACACGTTTCCTTCCCTGAAAGCACAATAATTAATATTTCATTAAGTGTAAAAGAGGTCACTTATGGCCGATGATGAATACTGAACAGGGTATTATTGTTCAAAGGGAAAAAGCAACCACCGACCATAACCTACAGGATGTCTCAAAAGACGGGCACCACAGATTCAAATCATTCCCACCTATAAATACAGTGCGCGACTTCCGAGACACCGTGATTATATCGACGCAATAAAACATTTTGAAGAATGTTTCATACGAGGCTCAGTTCCAATGGCTTTACTAGTCACTACGCCACCTTGGTGACGGGTTGTTAATCCGTAGGTCCTGGGTTCAAATTCCGACTCCAACCCGACATTTTAGCGATGGGATAATGGTTCAGATCTCACGTCAAGCCGGAGGTCCCCTTACACGGATGTTACGGGGAGAGGTTGAACAACCCAAATATTTCCAATGAATTAGGACAACGTACAGAGTGACCAAAAATTCTTTACAAATTCACCCCACCCTCTTTTTTAATAAACTCGCGAGGATAATTTTTGAACACCCTGTATTATTTCTCCTCTATCGATTAAAAGCTTGGCCATAGTTAACGAGAGTAATTAGAACGACGCACGTTTACGGGGGTTATTTAACCTCCGTAACATATTAAGTTCTCAAACGTTACGTAACGGTGGGGGACCTACGTCTTTACACGATATCTGGGCCATCCACGGGTCGCTACATCAACCGAACGCGGAGGATGACTCCCCCTCCAACTACTGAACAGAGCCAACGTCGCTTAAACTCATTGATCTAACGGGAAGCGGCGTTGCGACGTAGCTTTAGACCACAAATAAGTTTACTGAATAGCGCGAAAGGATAGAAAATTACATTTTTTAAACGGTTTAATTTACACTTTTTACCTCAACTTTAACAACAACAACAACAACAACAATAATAATAATAATGGGTCGGAAAGGCCACAAAGTGGCACTACATCCCTCAGGCCAGACGAATGCGGCAGCCCATTGCGCTAACTCCCCGACTATTATAACCAACACTATCGAGAATCGAACCACAGACCTCGGCGTTTTTACTTCGCTTATAACGAAACCACATTACCGACTGGGCCACGGCGGTCAGTGGGTCCATAACGCGTCATTTCGTATGCCAGTGATAACGAATTACATTAAACGGATGAAAATGGGGGCAGAAAAAAAATTCCAAGAGCAATTTATATTCATTCAGTTTCCTTCCATATTCATTACGGAAGTTACTCTCCATCAAACTGTGGCGGAACACTTAATTTCAGTTAGACTTCATCTACATTCGCGTGTAATGCACCAGTTATTATTATATACATATATATATATAGTGTGTGTGTGTGTCCTACATTCCACTCGTCATTATAGTGCGATCGACTTAATTCAATTTCCTATACTCTGATCAAATTTCAACTCTATTCGATTTACGTCAAATTTCTCGTTTGTTCACACAAAATCAATCAATTTGAGCTCAATTACGAGTAGTTAATTCGACGAAATTAAAATTAAATTTTAATGCATGTAAAAGACCCTCGTTAAAAAGTCTCACACAAAAAAAAAACACCTAGAAAACTAAAAAATATTACCAATTATATTTTCCTTTGAATTTTTTTTCGGGAGGGGGGGGGGGGGGGGGGGGGGGGGGG